>JAODAL010000712.1:0-280038 GCA_025379985.1 Phyllomedusa bahiana
TTTGTGTTTTTTTTGGGTTGCAGAGTGAACTTGCTCTCTGTCCCTTACTTTGAGTGAGAGAAGCAGCCTAATGCTCCTATGTTTGCATTAGGCACCGAAGCACAATTCTGCTGTTTTCTGATTGTAAAAGCAGGAGCAGTACCTCTGTGTTTCTGCTGGCTGTGCAGAGTGAAATTGTGCTGGTCCCTTATTTTTAGGCAGGAATGCACGCTCCCCAGAATACGACCGGGGGCCAGACAGAATGTAAATTAGTAGAGCCGTCAGCCAATGAAATGAAAGGAGGTGGGATCCGACCGGCACTGGGGAACTGTGTTTACAGAAAATGAAGATAAGGAATACTGTGAGAACAATACATCCAATTGCTAATGACATCCAATTGCAAAGTTGCTTGTTTTCACTGTCCCCTATTCTGAAGACCATTTAATGAAATGATACAACCCCTTTAAGCCAAATGTTGGGAAAGTAGGTATGTGACTGCATAGATGCTGAGGAACTAAGTGACCCTTCTCAGGATTAGATGTCTTAATTTGTGATGGTGCTGATGCTCGTCAGTCGTCCTTAGCTGTAAGTAATAGGTTTACTTTCTTCTTAAGCAGCTACTGAAGATCCACAGTGGCTGATCATTGAAAAAGACCGGTTTGAAAATGACTATGACAAGGATGGCGATGGAAAGCTCAACCCTACAGAACTGCTGTCCTGGATTGTCCCCAACAATATTGGGGTGTCACAGGAGGAGGTAAGATAGTTTGACTTCATTGCAGGACCCCTAAATATATCGTAAGAGCTATCAGGTGTACATCCCCCTCATGATTAGGAGGGTAGTAAAGTGGAGAGATCTTAAAAGGTTTGTTTTGTTTCACCTCACAATTTTAGTTCTGGTTGTAGCTCGCTATGAGCCGGCCTCAAAGAATGAGGAGATGACCGCGCTTGTGCAGTTCGACCCATTCATTTCTATTCCAAATACAGCTGAGCTAGCCTCAGAAATAGAAGTGCAAGATTTAAAGGGATTTTGCCACAAAGTAAAATTGATGTGAGAAGCTTGCAAATAAAAAATAAACATTTTCACCATTCATCATCATTAAAAATTCTATACAGCTCGTCTTCAGGGGATGCAATCATTGACCAGAGCTCCTCAGTCCTGACCGCACTTGCTCAGACATCACCTCTCCTCTCAGGCAGCTACAGTCAGTCTCTTCCCTGCTTAGTAATCACACACAATCGCTGCTGAGCAAGTGTTCAACCCCAGGTGCTGCCATTCTATTTTCATCCTCTGTGCTCCTTAGTAATTAGTCAAACGGTGCAAATAAATAAAAAGAAGCCTCAATCAGATATGTGCATTGAGACAAAAATCCACATGTTTGGTTCCTTCAGGGATTTAAACCTAGAACCCCTATGATGGAAGGCCGAATTGTTACCCACTCGGCTACATTGTAGCTACTCACAGCTCTTTACATAAACAGAACTTTTGGTTTTGGACTAGAGTGAGCACAATGTGGGGGAAGGCATGGTGATGTCAAGCCTGCTGGGTGACATGATATACAGTTTAAACAAATCATACACGCCCCCCTTTTGAGCACTCTGAAAGCTGAAGCTGGACAAAAAGGCTTGAATGCTTTGTGGTAAATCCTTTAAGGGGGGTTTGGGTGTTGGGGCGACGAGCCAAATTAAAGGACCCCATGTCTACCATCTCTGTAGGCTTTGCCTCAGGGCACAGAAGTGTTAGTGTGTCAGTGAGCAACTAGGAGGAATAGAAGAAAAAATAGAGGGGGCGCACAATAGTGAAGTCTGTATAAACCGTAAGAGCAGTGTCACAAAAAAAGTGGGTGTGTCATGAATGATTTGTGTAATAATGTAAAGGGACCTTTTCTTTTGTGCTTACGGGTCCCCCTCTGAGCCGTTACACGGCGGGCAGCAGGCTCTGGATCAAAGCGAGCTCGGGAAAAGCGAGGGATGAAAAGGAGACACGGGAAAAAAATCGCCCGGCCTCGTGGCGGGGAAAGGCCCGCAAGAAATGCAGCAAGTGGAGATAAAACAATGTGTATTTTATTTTAAAAATGTAAGGTGTGGCCCTTCCAAAATTAAAACATTTAAAAGCTTTAAAGACTTTTGCGTTTCACGCCGTATACTGGCGCTTCCTCAGAAGTCGAGATACACATTTTATTATATTCCATCTTGCTGCATTTCTTGCGGACCATTCCTGCCACGAGCGCCGGGTCAAGATCTTGACCTCTGAGGAAGCGCCGTTATACGGCATGAAACGCGTCAAGTCTTTAGGCTTTTTAATATGTTTGTATTTTTGTAATGGCCACACTTCTTTACATTTTTCCAAATAAAGTACACCTTGTATGATACTCCATCTTGCTGCATTTCTTGCGGACCATTCCTGCCACGAGTGCCGGGTCGATTTCTTCTTCCTCGTGTCTCCTAGTGAGCAACTAGGCGATCACATGAACTGTGTCGCCAAGGAGGAAAAAATGTGTGTGTATTGGAGAGGGGAAAAGGGGGTGGGGGAGTAAAATAAAATGATCAAAATATAAAAGACCCTCACTCCATCTGCTTTGTTATATCTACCATGTATATGTAATTGGCACCTCTGCAAACAGAACATCCCTCATTATGAAACTGATGTGTTATATCCCGTACAATGAAAGGGGGGAAAAAAACAAAATTACTTTTTATTTTACTTGCCTCCCAATAATATGGAATAAAAAATAGGTCTCACATCTGGCTTTTCCTATTGGATACCTTGGATTTCTGCCGGGGATTGTTACTTTGCAGAGGTGGTATTCGCCTCTGACTTAGATGCGGGTTAACCCCATTTCTTGGAGGAGCGAAATTCAAGGAGGATCTCCTTAAAACTATGCACTATGGATTTGAAATCCTTGCTGGGGATCCACACTGTAGTACAGAATATGAACTACAGTAGGGACCGACCATTGAAATGACTGGCAGTCAAATTACATTTTAACCCCTTAAGCCGAACACCTGAAAAGTAGTTAATGACCAGAACATTTTTTTTTTTTTAGTTTTTGCCTCCTTGCGTTTCAACAGTTGTAACTTTATTTTTTCAATGACGCAGTTGGATGAGGCCTCGTTTTATTCGAGACAAGTTGTACTTTATGGGGGACTAGTTTAAGTTCACTTATAAATAATTGCATAATTTTTTTTTAATATTTTTTAATTTTTTTTTTTTTTTTAAACCATTCACATTTCACACTTAATAACTGGTTAGAATAATTCTACAGGTTATTACGGTCATGTGGATACCTAATATGTGTAGGGGTTTTTTGTGTGTAATTTATGCACAATTATTTTTTAGTAAATATTTATTTTGATTTTATTTTTTATTTTTTTTTTACTTCCCATGAAGGAAGAACTGTTACATTTTTTAAAAAAATTTTTAAACACTTAGTAATGTATTAGCATATTCATATATGCTAATACATTATAATCTGTGTCAGTCTGACAAAGGCAGTGATTAGGACAGCACAATCTGCCCTGGTTACTGGCTTCATACACAGACAGCCCTGGGGCAACTCTAGGTCCCCAGGGCTGACTGTGCAGCCGTTTCCCGGGCTCTGTCGGGTCACCGGGTGTTCCGATCACCCAACAGAGCAGGGGAACCCTTTGATTGCGCTGCAGTGATGATCCACCGCAATCAAGGGGTTAAAGCACCGGGGAGCGGAGGTTTCCAAGGTGCTTGCAGGAGATGCACTGGGAACAGGGCTGTGGCACCGGGAGCCGCAAACCCCAAAGTCTGCAGCGACGCCAAAAGACGTCACTGCAGACGAAGAACCTGCACCAGCCGACGTCAAAAAACGGTGCGCGGTCGTTAAGGGGTTAATGTGGATTACACATTGAACTTCCTGTTTAAAATCGTGTGAACATACCCTAAAAACGGCCAAAAAAAACCCCATGTAACATGTTGGGACTCTCTTCATTTGATCAAACAAAAATGAAAAAAAAAAAGTCCTGTGGTCCTTAATGCACGTTGATGTACTATTAATAAGATATGCCATCAGTCTGATAGGGACAGGTTCCACCTCTAGGAGCCGCACCTTTTGTTTTTGTGAATGGGTCCTCAAGAGTCTCAGTACAAAATGGAGCGTTGTGTTCTCCATTCTGCTCTATGGGAGTTCCCAGTACAGGGGAGCGCTGTGTTCTCTATACTCCTCTATGGGAGTTCCCAGTACAGGGGAGCGCTGTGTTCTCTCCATTCTGCTCTATGGGAGTTCCCAGTACAGGGGAGCGCTGTGTTCTCTCCATTCTGTTCTATGGGAGTTCCCAGTACAGGGGAGCGCTGTGTTCTCTCCATTCTGTTCTATGGGAGTTCCCAGTACAGGGGAGCGCCGTGTTCTCTCCATTCTGTTCTATGGGCGTTCCTGGTATAGGTGAGCGCTATGTTCATCTCTACTCAGAACTCCCATAGAACAGAATGGAGAGAACACAGTGCTCCCCTGTACTGGGAACTCCCATAGAACAGAATGGAGAGACATGCGCAAGTGCCACTAGCTCTTCATTCTGTGCCAAGACTTTTGAGGGCCCGTTCCCAAGATAGGGGTCGGGGCCAGAGGTGGGATTCACACCGCTTACACTTTAATCGCCTATCCTGTTATGAGAAAATCAATGTGTAAGATGGAAACACTCCTTTTAAAGGGGTGTTGCCACAATCTCATTACAAACCTCCAGTTCTTCAGGTCGCTGAGCTCAGAAGGGGGCTCGTGTGAGTTGTTTGAATTGCAAATAATGTGACCCAGCAGGATGACATCACCAGGCCTTTCCTCTCTCTAGTCACAGAAAGGTCTATTTATGTGTAGAACTGTAAGTGTAAGTAGCTACGTTGTAGCTCAGAGGTAAAACTTTTGCCTCCAGGCACAAGCGTCCTCAGTTCAAATCCCTGTAGGAACCAAACATGTGAATTTTTTTCTCTTTATCAATGCAGAAACCTGATTGAGGTTTCTTTTTTTATTTGCACTGTTTGACTAATTACTAAGGAGAACAGAGGACAGGAGTAGAGTGACAGCACCTGGGGTTTGAACACTCAATAGCTGTCCGAGAGGAGAGGTGATGTCTAACCTGGATTGAGGAGCTCTCAGCCCTGGTCGTATCCCCTGGACATGAGCTGTAAACAATGGATCACTAAAGGAGCAGCTAAAACAAAAAAACGGTGCAGAAATTTTAATGATGAATGGTGAAAATGTTTATTTCATTTACAAACTTCCCACGTCAATTTTACTTCGTGGCAAAACCCCTTTAAGGATTTGAATGGAGGTTAGAGGAGGAGGGTCTCACACAGGGGTGCCCTGGGCTATGGTCACATTTACCTGAGAAGCTGCTGAGGTGTATTTAATTTTCCACATCCAGCCCTAGTTTCTAGAAAGATGATGGTGGCCGGGACCCTGGGCTATGGCTTGCTGCAGAGGCATGGGGAGGACTAGCAGGAACTAGACGCCTCTGTCAGAGTTCTTCTTCATTGTCTCTTGTTTCTTACAGGCAAATCACCTGATTGAATCCATTGACGGAGATGGTGACCAGAGACTTTCTGAAGCTGAAATTCTACAAAACAAAGACATCTTCCTAACCAGCGAAGCCACGGACTACGGGCGGCAGCTCCAGGATGAACACTTTTACCACGATGAACTTTGAATGTGTTAGTTTTATTTATAGAACTTCCTGACGCTTTTATTTGCGGTCACTTCCGTCTGAGGCAGAAGATTAGTTCATCGCTAGAGACACTTGATATGTTTTTACCCAAACTTTATAGATTTCCATTCCCGAAAGTCTGTAGAGACTGGAACACGTTTTAGAGAAATATTTTCATTCCAGAGCAAAGAAATAGCCCACGACTTGTCACCTGGTCATATAGGTCACACTAATGTTCTTCTTTTGATGCCATTCTCTTTTGTTGGTTCTTAATATTTTAAAGGTAATGTTTGATAATTTTAAATTGGAGGTTATGCAGGGAAGGGGAACGTCCTGTTCCCAATCATCCCAAACTCCGCAGCTCAGAGTATACAGATGTGAATGGAGCGTGTCCGTGAATTCTACCAGCTTGAAGAATTACCATCTAAATCTCCACAGAAACATGGAGACCCAACCCTGGAGCTTGCAGCCATATTTGAGGTCACGTCTTAGGATTTCCTAATTCCCATTCACTTCTATAGGCGTTATGGAAACAGCAGTACACGGTGTTTTCAACTATGACTGCAAACCCAGACTCCTCTCTTTCCAGTCCTTGCCTGGTTGGCGAGGCTAGAGAACCCCTCTTCTGGAGATGGGGGCAGGCACCATAAGTGGACATTTGTGGCATATTCCATGGATATGCTATGATGGTATAAGGCCTGGTTCACATCTGCTTTCAAGATTCAGCTTAGACCCTCTGTCTCCAAGGCGACCCTGGGTCCCTTAAATGATCGACACCAATGGCCCCTGATGGTTGTATGGGTTGTTACAATTGTAGGTGGAATCACACATGACACTATATAAAGGGGTTGTCTCACTACATTGATTCATCTCACCAGTCCTGTTTTCTTGGTTTCATTTTTAATTCAGGTGTGTGTTTATTGGCTTCTACTAGGCTGCAGTAGAAGCCAAGTCTGTAGCTATAGCAACCAGTGCTGGCAGCCTATCAGGAGAGATCAAACAGGTCTGTAGCTATAGCGACCTGAGGAGCTGATGCAGCCCATACAAGAGGGGATATCTAGGAATAGGTTGGACACTGTTAATGGACACATATTGCAAAGTGACTTGTTTTTGCAAGATCTTTAACATAAAAAGCAGCAATCCTTGTAATGAGACAACTCCTTTAAGAATTACCCATGTGTCTAGTGAGTAGCTATAACTAAGGATCTTTATCTGAAACACGTCAGCGGTTCTCTGCGTTTCTATGATGTCTTTGTATCTCTGGACATGATTTGATCTTATTTTGGTTTTATCAATACATTTTTGCTGCTAAATTTTAAACCTCCAACCTTTTGAAGCTAATGCCAGTTAATTTTTGTATTTGTTTCATCAATGGCGCCTGATGGACTGTATTGACTAAAGTGGGTTCCATTGCGTTTCTGTCACGGTGGCTTTAATTTTAACTGAAAATATAGCGCAACTTTTGAAAGAATCTACGGCAGAGGCTCCAAACAGAATCTGTGATGCAGATGTGAACCCTGAGGGGAAAGAGCATAGCACACGGATTCACACAACACCAAAGGATGATCCCTATGTCAGCCCCCCCCCCCTCTCCTCGGAGGGTATTGTATTCAGTAATAGACCCCAATAGTAGAATTTTTGTAAGGTATGCTTCATATACTACTAGTGCAGCTCTTTCCTTTTCCCATTGAAGACCATGTTAAATAATCTATAGCAAATTCATCCCGTGTGCATTCCCCCTCATGGAGCTCAGATCCTGATATGGTACAATGTGCAGTAGCTGTTGGATGTGAGTCTATTGGCTTGGATAAAGTTTGCAGATTAAACAGATATCTGTGATGTGTGGAGAGAGGAGGAGATAGAGGGGAGAAACTGAGCTCTGTTATATGCAGGGTTATAGGATAGGGGAGAGAAGCTGAGCTCTGTGATATTTACGGTTATAGGATTGTGGTGTGGAGCTGAGCTCTGTGATAAATAGGGTTATCGGATAGAGGAGAGAAGCTGAGCTCTGTGATATATAGGGTTATATGATAGAGGAGAGGAGCTGAGCTCTGTGATATATAGGGTTATATGATAGGCAGAGAAGCTGAGCTCAGTGATATATATAGGGTTATATGATAAAGGAGAGAAGCTGAGCTCTGTTATATATAGGGTTCTCTGATAGAGGGATAGAAGCTGAGCTCTGTGATATATAGGGTTATGATAGGAGAGGGGCTGAGCTCTGTGATATATAGGGTTATATGATAGAAGAAAGAAGCTGAGCTTTGTGATATATAGGGTTATATGATAGGAGAGAAGCTGAGCTCTGTGATATATAGGATTATATGATAGAAGAGAAGCTGAGCTCTGTGATATATAGGATTATATGATAGGAGAGAAGCTGAGCTCTGTGATACATAGGGTTATATGATAGGGAGCTGAGCTCTGTGATATATATGGTTAGATGATAGAGAGGAGCTGATCTCTGTGATATATAGGGTTATATGATAGAGGAGAGGAGCTGAGCTCTGTGATATACATAGGTTGATATGATTTGGAGCAAGATTTTGAAGTAAAGAGCAGAGAAAATCCTGACGGTGAAAGCCTTGCTGAGCCCACCCACATTCAGTGACTGACATTCTTCCCCTTGTCAATGTATGTACAGAGCACACGGTCATTCACTGCATGTGTGTGGGTAAGCAAGACTTTCACTTTCCCTTTTAATAATTTCTGCACTTTTTACTCAGAACTCCTGCTTCAAATTATATAAACTGTTATATCACGTATCTCAGCTTCTCCCTCTTTGTAATATCCTGCACTTAGGGTAACAAAGAACTTTTCTTTTTATTAGCTATCTGACAAAAGATGATGCTCTGTATCTGGTAAAGCTGGGCGCATTGATGAAAATGGCCACTATTACACCAACCACAAGGGCAGACATATTTGCTGATCAGGAGTTGGGGAAAGTAGGGATACAACCATTGTGGCAGCTAGGGTTTTCTGTAAATCAGAAGGATTACTTAACCACAGGATCGTTGATGTGACCGCTGGACCCTTTGCCGGTCACAGGAATTGAGGTCCCAGTCCCCTATATTTGAGTGGACGACAGGGTCCAGAATGCACCTTTGGGCTGTGTTCATACAGTATGGAAATGCTGTATCTTCTGCGGTCCCATGAACCCATTTTGAATATAGTAGCAGTGCTCCTACTCAATCCATTACAAATGGAGGGACCACAGGATCCCTGTTCTCATGATTGGTGGGGGTGATCAAAGACTTATAAGATTGGATTATGGGAAAACTGCTGTAAAGGGATCTTGCTATGAAGGAAAATCCCCTTCTGAGGTCGGCTTGTAGTTTGCTAGGAGCCAACCTCAGAGAATGGGGAGATGGCCCATTGGCCGTGCTTGTGCAGCTCTACCCCATTCCTGTCTATGGGAAATCTGAATATGCCGGAACGAACACTCTGGGCCAGGGGTGTCAAACTGCGGCCCTCCAGCTGTTGCGAAACTACAACTCCCATCATGCATTTGTATAATCTGTAACAGTGGGCATGATGGGAGTTGTAGTTTCCCAAACAGCTGGAGGGCCGCAGTTTGACACCTGTGCACTGGGCTATATTCAGAACTGCCATAGGGAAGTTTAGTGTAGTGGTCCTACGCTCTTCTTTGTACTGCGGCTGAGGGGGCCACTTTCCCCACTGTGTATTGTTAGGGATTTCTGTGTGTAACCCCGAATTTACTACACTTTAGCACAATAAATATCTGTCATTTAAATTCTACTCTTATTTCACGAGGTTTATGTGTGTATCGTGCATCCGGTCACTGTGTGCACAGCCGGCATTACCTTTTTCCTGTCCTCGGGGCCTGTTCCCGCTTATGTAAAAAATTAGACAAAAAAAAATTACATATATGAAAAAAGGAGCAGAAGAATAGTATCCACGCTGTATAAACGGGGCTTAGGCTGTGTTCACACATAAAATAGTATTGCAAAAAAGAAGGCCAAATTGTGGTATGTGCCTCACACCATAGCTCAAAAGGGTTGATGTTTCTTATTAGGGAGAGACACCATGTAGGTGTGTGGAGACTTGTATGCCTCAATCGCTTCACCGAAATCTAAATATATTCTAAAAGGTACATAGGAAATGAGATAAGGCTCTGCAGTGCGACCTATTGGATGTAGCATTCCTCAATACACTCTCACTGAGTCTTGAAATATGACTGGGATTAGAGCAAAGAGCTTTTTCAAGGTGTTTGCCCCTCATCAGTGCAGAGTCCCCCTAACACTGCAAGGCGGAAGTGAATTGAGGAATCATACAACCCATAGGTGGTGCTGCAAAAGTCCCGGCTCTTTTCCCATGAGCCATTAGAATATATTCACGTCATGGATATAGAGGGTGTAAGGTGACTAAATGTAAGTACAGGCAGTCCCCACCTTATAACGTTCCAACGTACATCTGTCCCCTAGTTACAAATGGAGACTTATGCGGCATGGTGGCACTTGTAGCTCCATGTTCTACAGCAGATGTAGCTGTGGAACGACAAGTGCTAGCATGCCACCGCAGCACATGAGTAGAAATGAGGTGAAATCTTCTTAACAGGGGCACACACACCACAAAACAAATATAAAAACCCTTCCCTGCACTGTCCGAAACTAATTAAAAAAAAACAAAAAACACCTTTTTATGCTGGAGTTACATTTAATAGATATACCTGTTCCGACTTACATACAAATTCAACTTAAGAACAAACCTACAGTCCCTATCCTGCTCGTAACATGGGGACTGCCTGTACAGGACTCTGTATATACAGACGTGGTTTAGACACGGCTCTCTGTTGTATTGCCATCCCATGTCAATGTATCGTAACAGGGAGGTGCGCAGTTTTGTAAGATAGGCCGTCTGGTTTAGAAAACCTGTTGTTATAGACCGTATTGGGGAATTTTGAGTTAAACGGGTTCTATAAAGTGGCAAAGCACTAGGTTATGCCAGCATTGGTGATGGGGGTCCGAACTGCTTCTGCTAGTCAATGGGTCTCGGTACTGGTTTATCACTGCATTTCCTTCCTTGGTTTTCCTGCTACATCAGTGCCTTCAAAACACAGACTCTAAGCCAGGCATCCTCAAACTGCGGCCCTCCAGCTTTTGGGAAACCACAACTCCCATCATACATTTATATAATCTATAACAGTGGGAATGATGGGAGTTGTAGTTTCCCAACCGCCGGCGGCCGCAGTTTTAGAATTCCTTCTCTAAGCCATGCTCACAGCTCCATGACTGCACAAAAAAAATTCCTATTAGGAGTTAATATAAGCCCCAGTGCTATATGAGAATATCGCACGGGTGCGGTTTCCTGATGAACAGTCGCTCACCCACCCATCCACCACGGGTGCAGCTGTCTAGTAAAAAACTGAACATTGGATAAGCACCAGTTCACACCAGTATGTAAAAAAGCCACAATACCATACAGGGGAGATTGCACAAATGCAAAAATACTGATAACATCAACTCCATCAGGGCCTTGGCCACACACTATGTAAGGAACAGCAGCACTGCACTATTTAGCTGGAATTGACCATAAAAATAGGTGATCCAAAAGTGCCACAGAGCCCCTCTATTCAATTAGCCTATTTTCAGGGTCTATGGGGTTCCCAAAACTAACCCTCTCTTCTCTCCATGATCATAAAGTGACGCTGTGTCTTAGTAATGTGAAATTGCTTTAGTACAAGGGAGTTCACACTGTTAAAAATTCTCAAGTCTCTTGGAGGGTGGAGAGCTGCTGCAGGAACTTCTCTTGCCCTGGAGGACCTATCCTATACCATATTACATGGAGAACACTTTGATGTAAATGGACATTGTGTAATGCCTTACTTCCCCTGTGGTGGTGCTGCAGCATAGAAAAATGCTTACAGGTTTCCGCACTGAATACAGCTGGGTACTGGGGGACACTTTGTGATTCGCTTAACCATCTTAACAATAGAAGTTATTCAAAGTGCACATTGTCGGACTGGGGTGCCTGGGGCCCAGTGGAGTTGACTCTTGGAACCCATTCTACAGCTACTGTACATGACTGCACCCGTCTCTTCCATTCTGATATTATCAAGATGGGAAGGTCCAGCATCCAGGAAAGCTGGCTGAGGCCTCATCCCCTACTGCAGGCACACAGTTTTGCCTACTGTGGGGGATGTCACTTAGCTTTCCTGGGTGCTGGATAGCCTATCCAGTGTTCAGGAAAGCTGGGTGATGCCCCATCCTCCACAGCAGATACCCAGTTTTGCCTGTTGTGGGCTATGTCATCAAGCTTTCCTCAGAGGTGGAAAGGCTACTCAGTGTCCAGGAAGGCTGGGGTTTTTTTTTAAATTTTTCTAAAGGTTTCCCTTTTGGACTAGGTAGGATTTGTTGGGCTATGTCGGCCCAGAGTTTATTCTATTCCTTTAATAAAATTGTCAACAAGGAATGTTGTCAGGGAGTGTTGATTTAAATTGGAATTTTTTTTTGTCTGTGTGGATTTTTATTATTATTTTAGTCCATTACTTAGTAATGATTAAGGGCTTCGCCCCGAAACGCGTCGGCATCTTGCCGTTTTCTTGTCCTGCGTCTGCATGTCGCCATCCTAGTTTTTAATGCATCTTTGAATAAAAAGCATTTGATTTTATCTACATTGCTGCAATTGGCTGGATCAACGTTTTTGGTTTTCATATTGGTCTCTCTTCCTGACACCCGGAGGATCTGCGCGACCGTAACCAAGGAGTGGTGAGCTGGCTCAAGTTTGTTTTTCTGTCTTAGTAATAGAGGTGTCTGACCGATGCATGTCCATTACTATAGGTGGGGTTTGGTTTTAGCCTGTGGTGTGTGTTTTTTTTTTTCTCAAGGCTGAAACTACTACCGTATTAGAAGTGGACCCTGGTATATGATGATCTGTTTCTGGGGTGGCTTTGGGCAGGAATATGTTAGGATAGGAAGGGCCTAATATCAATGGTCACTTCCATTCTCATAGTACCAGGCTGCAGCTGTCAGTTTTAACTTGGCTGATTATAAAAAATAGAGGGGACCCCATGTGTTTTTTTAGTAATTTATTTTTTAATAAACGAATGATAAAAAAACCACAACTTATGAACCGCCCTATTTCTCCTAATCAGCCAAGGTAAAACAGGCAGCTGCAGGCTGATATTATCAGGATAGAAAGGTCTAAGGATATGTAGCCCTTTCCATCCTAAACCTACCAGCCCACAGCCACCCCAGAAGCAGGTTATCACATTATATGGTCCACTTCTCAAGGTAACCTGGCTCTTTCCAAGTACTTTTGGTGTGTTTGGTACTAGGGTAATAGTGAGAGGGTCTTGGTGTCAGCCTGCAATGTTTTTTGTCACCCCAGAGCTGCCACCAAGCCCCATTGATAGTAAAGGACAAGCATCTGTTAGACAACTCCATTACTGACACTAGAATAAAATAAAAGGACACAAACAGAAAAAAAACCCACTTTATTTAAATAAACACTCCCTGACATCATCCCTGGTTCATCATTTTATTAAAGAAATGGTCCAAGTTAGTTCTACAACTCCAATATAGTCCAATGGTGGAAACGTGCAGAAAAATATAAACACTACAAGAAAGATGTAAGTACTAAAGTCTGAAGATCATAGCTGTCCCTAATCTTCTGTGGGTGCAGATGATGGAGTTCAGACCAGAAAATATAATCCTGGGGGGGGGGGGGCTACAGCAGCACCACAATCTGCATGAGGTTGGTTCTCTGCCGCAAGGAGAATGTGCCTGTAGGCTGTGGCCTGTACCCCTTCTCCTGCTTTTCATGCCTATCCCTGCAACAATTGTGTTTCATAGCCCGGTTCCAACACAAACTAGAACATCCACCGATAACCCCATAGAGAGCGGTACAGAAGTGGGAAACTCGTAGGAAAGTGCTGGAAAAGTCAGGACTTTAAGATATTTGTGTGGTAAGTTCAACAGGGATGAGCCATGGCTAGCAAAAGTCATCATGATGGTTTGGACCGCATGGAGGAGAAAAGGAAAAGAGAATGACTCCAGAGAGAGAAGATGTCACTGGATGTAACTGCACTGTAATCATGTCTGCAGAGCCTATGTACACTGGTAAATATGACTATATGGCCACTGTATGGTGGTAATATACAGTCTGCAGAGCCTGTGTACACTGGTAAATATCACTATATGGCCACTGTATGGTGGTAATATACAGTCTGCAGAGCCTGTGTACACTGGTGTCTACCACTATATGGCCACTGTATGGTGGTAATATACAGTCTGCAGAGCCTGTGTACACTGGTAAATATCACTATGGTCACTGTATGGAGGTAATATACAGTCTGCAGAGCCTGTGTACACTGGTAAATATCACTATATGGTCACTGTATGTTGGTAATATACAGTCTGCAGAGCCTGTGTACCCTGGTAAATATCACTATGGTCACTGTATGTTGGTAATATACAGTCTGCAGGGCCTGTCTACACTAGTAAATATCACTATATGGTCACTGTATTGAGGTAATATACAGTCTGCAGAGCCTGTGTACACTGGTAACTACCACTATATGGTCACTGTATGGTGGTAATATACAGTCTGCAGAGCCTGTGTACACTGGTAACTACCACTATATGGTCACTGTATGGTGGTAATATACAGTCTGCAGAGCCTGTGTACACTGGTAAATACAACTATATGGTCACTGTATGGAAGTAATATACAGTCTGTAGAGCCTGTGTACACTGGTAAATATCACTATGGTCACTGTATGTTTGTATGTTGGTAATATACAGTCTGCAGAGCCTGTGTACGCTGGTAAATATCACTATATGGTCACTGTATGTTGGTAATATACAGTCTGCAGAGCCTGTGTACCCTGGTTAATATCACTATATGGTCACTGTATGGAGGCAATATACAGTCTGCAGAGCCTGTGTACACTGGTAAAATATACTATATGGACTTGTATGGTGGTAAATATACAGTCTGCAGAGCCTGTGTACACTGGTAAATATCACTAAAATGTCACTGTATGGAGCATATACAGTCTGCAGAGCCTGTGTACACTGGTAGTTACCACTATATGGTCACTGTATGGAGGTAATATGCAGTCTGCAGAGCATGTGTACACTGATAGATACCACTATGTGGAGGCAATATACAGTCTGCAGAGGCTGTGTATACTGGTAACTACCACTATATGGTCACTGTATGGTGGTAATATACAGTCTGCAGAGCCTGTGTACAGGGCCGCCATGAGAAATTTTGGGACCCCATACAGCTGGAACGTCTGCCTCCCCCCCCCCCTCCCTCCGGCCGACCCAACCCCCTGCTCCTCCCCATCCCAGGCCGTCCCGACACAGCCCCACCCATTCCCCGTCCCACAACCATCGCTACCCCAGAAAAAGATTTAAAAAATTTGGGGGTCACAAGAAAAAAAAATTTAATTGTGTCATTGTTTTTGGATTTAGTTCTTGCTGGGTTATACAAGGTCCAGCAAATACCTCCACATGTCACCATTATAATGTTACTGGCAAAGCCAGTATACCCAACCAATATTGCCAAGCAAACAATATATAAATTACTAAATAATACCGCCACCAATCACTACCATATACTGACTAGTCCCACCATAATGTTATTGACTAAACCAGTATAAACCATGACACCAAAACCAATATTTCCTCCATACAGTGACCCTATAGTGGTAAATACTAGTGTACACAGGTGCTCTGCAAATAGTTTACTTACATTTAGGGCCTCACAGGTACATTTTGTCTGAGGAGTCGTTCACTTTCCCTTTTTCTTCTCTATTCGGTCCAACCTCCATGTGATTTCCCTTTCCGTCCACCACTCGTCCCTGTAGAATTTACAACACAAGCACCTGAGATCCTCCTTTTTTTATCATTTCCCAACTAAGTGCCCCCTCCCCCCTTGTACAATCACCCCATTTTTTAATGGCCCAAATGGTAAAATTACCCCCTGGTAATTATGGGGCTCCCCCAGTCAGTATGTAGGTACAACGGGGCCCCCGGGCGGTAGCTAGGTAGCTTGGAGAGACACAGGCAGCTCCGGGCCCCCGGGCGGTAGCTTAGGGTTCCCATGTAGGTACAATGGGGGCCCCCTGTAGCTTAGGCCACCCCTGTAGGTAGAATAGGGCCCTCTGTAGATTAGGACCCCCCTGTAGATTAAGGCCCCTCTGTAGATTAGGACCCCCCTGAAGGTAAATAGTTCCCCCCCAGTCATTAGGGCCCCCCTGTAGGCATAGCTCCCCCCAGTCATTAGGGCTCCCTGTAGGCAAATAGTTCCCCTCCCAGTCATTAGGGCCCCCCTGTAGGCATAGCTTCCCCCCATCAGGCCCCCTGTTAGGCATAGTCCCCCCCCATCATTAAAAGGGCCCCCTGTGGCATAGTTCCCCCCCAGTCATTAGGGCCCTCTGTAGGCATAGTTCCCCCCCAGTCATTAGGGCTCCCTGTAGGCATAGTTTCCCCCCAGTCATTAGGGCCCCCGTTAGGCATAGTTCCCCTGCACTCATTAGGGTCCCCTGTAGGCATAGTTCCCCCCCCCAGTCATTAGGGCCCCCTGTAGGCCCTAGTCCCCCCCAGTATTAGGCCCCCTTTAGGCATAGTCCCCCCCAGTCATTTTGGGTCCCCTGAGGGATAGTTCCCCCCCCATCATTAGGCCCCCTGTAGGAATAGTTCCCCCCCAGTCCCTTAGGGCCCCCCTGTAGGCAAAAGTTCCCCCCCAGTCATTAGGGCCCCCTGTAGAAATGTTCCCCCAGCCATTTGGGCCCCCTGCAGGCATAGTTCCCCCCCAGTCATTAGGGCCCCCTGTAGGCATAGTTCCCCCCCCCCCCATCATTAGGGCCCCCTGTAGGCATAGTTTCCCCCCAGTCATTAGGGCCCCTGTAGGCATAGTTCCCCCCAGTCATTAGGGCCCCCTGTAGGCATAGTTCCCCCCAGTCATTAGGGCCCCCTGTAGGCATAGCTCCCCCTAGTAATTAGGGCCCCCTGTAGGCATAGTTCCCCAACCCCAGTCATTAGGGCCCCCGGTAGGCATAGTCCCCCCCCAGTCATTAGGGCCCCCTGTAGGCAAATAGTTCCCCCCCCCAGTTTTTTGGGCCCCCTGTAGGCATAGTTTCCCCCCCAGTCATTAGGGCCCCCTGTAGGCAAATAGTTCCCCCCCAGTCATTAGGGCCCCCTGTAGGCAAATAGTTCCCACCAGTCATTAGGGCCCCCTGTAGGTATAGTTCCCCATTTATTAAGCCCCCTTTGGAATAGCTCCCCCCCCCCCTTCATTAGGGCCCCCTGAAGGCATAGTCCCCCTCCCAGTCATTAGGGCCCCCCTGTCGGCTTAGTCCACCCCCCAGTCATTAGGGCCTCCTGTAGGCATAGTTCCCCCCCCAGTCATTAGGGCTCCCTGTAGGCATAGTGCCCCCCCCAGTCATTAGGGCCCCTCTGTAGGCATAGGCCCCCCCCGACATCAGGGCCCCATGTAGGCATAGTTCCCCCCCCCCAGTCATTAGGGCCCCCTGTAGGCATAGTTCACCCCCGTCATTAGGCCCCCTTTAGGCATATTCCCCCCATCATTAGGGCCTCCTGTAGGCATAGTTCCCCCCCAGTCATTAGGGCCTCCTGTAGGCATAGTTCCCCCCCAGTCATTAGGGCCCCCTGTAGGCATAGTTCCAACCCCAGTCATTAGGGCCCCCTGTAGGCATAGTTTCCCCCCCCCCACCCCCCAGTCATTAGGGCTCCTTGTAGGCATAGTTCCCCCCCAGTCTTTAGGGCCCCCTGTAGGCAAATAGTTCCCCCAGTCATTAGGGCCCCCTGTAGGTATAGTTCCCCCCCAGTCATTAGGGCCCCCTGTAGGAATAGCTCCCCCCCATTCATTAGGGCCCCCTGTAGGCATAGTTCCCCCTCCCAGTTATTAGGGGCCCCTGTAGGCATAGTCCCCCCCAGTCATTAGGCCTCCTGTAGGCATAGTTCCCCCCCCAGTCATTAGGGCCCCCTGTAGGCATAGTTCCCCCCCCCAGTCATTAGGGCCCCCCGAGGCATAGTCCCCCCCTCAGTTTATTAGGCCCCATGTAGGCTAGTTCCACCCCCCCCATCATTAGGCCCCCTGTAGCATAGTTCCCCCCAGTCATTAGGCCCCTGTGGCATTTCCCCCCCCTTTAGGCCACCTTAGGCTAGTTCCCCCCAAATCATTAGGGCCCCTGTAGGCAAATAGTTCCCCCCCCAGTCCTTAGGGCCCCCTGTAGGCATAGTTCCCCCCCAGTCATTAAAGGGGCCCCCCGTAAAGGGATAGTTCCCCCAAGTCATTAGGGCCCCCCCGTAAGGCAAATAGTTCCCCCCCCAGTCATTAGGGCCCCCTGTAGGTATAGTTCCCCCCAAGTCATTAAGGCCCCCTGTAGGCATAGTTCCCCCCCCCCAGTCATTAGGGCCCCCTGAGGCATAGTTCCCCCCCGTCTTTGGGGCCCCCTGTAGACATAGTTACCCCCCGTCTTTATGGCCCCTCGTAGCTAATTACCTAGCCGTGCTCCTCCGGCGTCTCCGTCCGCTCCCGGCTTGGGGCTGAGGACAGGAAGCTCAGCAGGCCCGGGGCGATGACGTAACTTTTCCGTCGCGCCTGCCTGCAGAGCAAATACGCAGGGCAGGAGCGCATAGGTCTCCCTGCTCCGCTGTACATCTTAATTGTATGCGTGTCGCACAGACGTGCATACAATTAAGATACCCTCTGTGAAGCAAGGGGGCGGAGCCTGCCGGCGGCGGCGGCCCCCCCCGACTTTACAGACCGACCGGTCCTGGTAGAGCAGTACCGGTTGTACTGCCCTATCGGCGGCCCTGCCTGTGTACACTGGTATCTAACACTATAAGCATACATGCCAACTCTCCGCTTTTGGTGGGGGGGTCCCGCTAATTGAGGTCCCGCCCCGCCCTCCCGCAGAGTTGCTTTCTCCCGCCGCCAGCAGCAGGGGGGGGGTTTTTCTTTAACTGCCGCGGCGAAGATAGCGCTGGTGCGCCTCTGCACCGCCGGGCCTTCCCCAGGGGGCGGGTAAGCGCCTCCCCCCCCGGGGTCTCCTGGCAGGGGGGGGCAGGAGGGACGCCCCTCCCCCTTCCCCCCCCTTATTATCCTCCGGTGTCGCCGTACATACAGGTCACCCGGCGCGGGGGAAAGGATGTGCGCTGCCTCACTTTCCCCGCACGCTGAGGAGATCGTCCGAGCGCCGCGCGCAGGAGCCTGGCAGGTGATGGCTTTTTTATTATTTTTTTTTTAGGGGGGGTTTAGGGGGGGACTACCGCAAAAAGGGGCATCTACCGGCAAAAATGGGGGCCTAAACCCCAAAAAAAGGGGGCACTACCTCAACAGGGGGGCACACCTGGCAAAAAATGGGGCACACCCGGCAAACAAAGGGGGGATACCTGGCAAAAAGGGGGGCCCACCGGCAAACAAAAGGGGGACCCACCTGCTAACAAGGGGGGGATCTACCTGCTAACAAAGGGGGCATCTACCGGGTACAGGGGGCATCTACTTTTGGGTACAAGGGGGCATCACTTGGCTACAAGGGGGATCTCCCCCTGTAAAGGGCACACCTTGTTATGGGGGGCAAAAACCTGGCTATAAGGGCATCTACCTGGCTTTTTTTTTCCCAAAACCGTTTTTCAGTTGGTGGATGGGGGTGGCTTTTTGAAGGGGCGTGCACACCGACAAATGAGCGGTCCAGTAAATTTTAACCGCTACCGCGCCTCCCCCACAGTCTCCTGCTTTTTCAATTTTAAAAGTTGGGAACATAGGGAATGAGGAGGCAATATACAGTCCCGCAGAGCCCGTGGTAACCCCCCCCGGAAACTAACACTAAAGGGTAATTAGGGAAATTATAACAGTCTGCAGAGTCTGTGTATCTGGTACCTTCCATAATGGGGACTTTATGGGGGAATATAAGCAAACCTCCTAACCCTCCATTTGAAGCATGTCCCCCGTCCCAGAACTGCGGGGGGTTCCCAAAATTTTTTAGGTTCCCAGGGTCCACGCATACCCCTAATCCCCGGGACTGCTCTTCCATTTACATTTGCGTGCCGTAACAAAATCTCAACTGAAAAGCCGGGAAATGTGGGAAAAAACAATGGCGCAGGGGGGGGCTGTGGGGATGTCAACCACTTTTCCCCGATGCTGAAAAACCTATCCAGCGCTAGAAACTGTGTGGAAAATCCCCCACAGCAGGCATCCAGAAAAGCTGGGGATGGGTGCCACTTTGCTTTCCTGAATGTCTACTGTGGGGGATGTCACCCAGCTTTTCTGGGCACTGAATAGGCTATTCAGCATTGCAGAAAGCTGTGTGATGCCCCATTTGTAGGGTTGTTATTATTTTTTTTTTATTCAGGTTTCCCTTTTGGACTACGATGGATTCCCTGGATTATGTCGGATTAGTGTTGCATCTTTTTTTTTCCCTAGATATGTTTTTTTTTAATTTTCTTCCAGAGTTAGTAATAGAGGCTTCTGGCAGACGCCTCTCTATTACTAGCGGTGGGGCTTGGTGGCAGCCAGTGGTGTTTTTTTCAGCACCACAAGGCTGACACTAACCCCCTGTCACTATTACCCCAGTACCCACCGCACCAGAGGTACTGGGAAGAGCCAAGTTAACTCAGACGCTACCCTCAATGTGAGGGGTCCGTTTCAGGGGGTTGCGGGCGGTATTTTTAGTATGGAAGGAAACCCATTATTGAAAACCCTTCCCATTCTGGTAGTATCAGGCTGTGGCTTGTCTGTTTTACCTCAGCTGGTTATGAAAAATGGGGGGGACCCCAAGGCAATTTAAATTTTTATTTTTATTTTTTAAAACAAAATGACGTGGGATCCCGCATTGTTAACCAGCCAAGGTAAAACCAGCAGCTGCAGGCTGATATTATTAAGATGGGAAGGTCCATGAATGATGGTCCTTTTCCACCCTAAAAATACCAGCCTACAGCTGCGAGTGATCACCGATGCGTGTTTTAAAGGTCTTTTTTGATCTTTTTTTTGGATCCTTCAAAGAAAAAGGTCCGGGCAGTTTTTTGATCCAAAGAAGCAGCAACCCCTTTTAAAACTAAGGGTACGATCCTGCTGCAGCCAAAACGCAGCCAAACACTCACCTGCTTGGTGGATGCGTTTTGGATGTGATTTACTCTGCGCTTTTGAATATGTTTTTGGATTGGAAAAATGTATTGAAAACGCCGTGTGAACATACCCTAGGTATAAAAAAAAAATTTAAAAAACTGTACCCCCACCTATAAATCTCATTCCTTTACTTCTGCAGATCTATCTTCACCCAAGGGGATATTCCACCAACGAACCATCATTTTTAGGCCCTTGTGATTTATCACAAACCAGTAATTCTCATTGGTCGAGCATCATGTTTAGGCCCCATTCACATCACGTTTAAGGCGATGTACACACCATGTTTCTGGCCTCCTTTTAATGTACAGGCCAAGCTGTATACGTTAGGCAGATGCCTCTAATGGATGACAACTAGTGGCATCCGTCGCCCATAGGGTCCCATTGTAAGAAACATATACGTTTAACATATCCATTTTTTTTAAACCATGCCGTTGTATAGAAGAGTGTAGGAGCTCCTGTGTTATTCTGTTCTGGGTTTTTTGCAGTATACAGACGTATCCTGGCCAAACAGAGGCCAAAAGGGAGCACTTTTGGCTTCCGTCAGCCGGGTAATCCTATAGATACGTATAGTGTTAATGAGGGAGCTTTCCCAGCGTAGACCATGAACGTGGCATGTACCGAACCTAACCTGTTATGTAACAACGAATCTGTTAAATGTATACGTTTCTCATTGACTTTTGAAAAAAAAGGAAAAGACACATACGCCAAGTATACGTTTCTTAGACTTAGTGCACACTGTGTTTGAACGTACGTCAAACTGTGTACGTTATAACGTATGCGCTAAACGTATGCCAAACGCGCGCCGTTTTCAGCAAACCTTTTGTCGTACTTTTTTTTTTTTTTTAAGCTTAGCTTTCCTATTGTCCATCCCCCATTTTTCCCTGCAATTTGATTGGGTAGGTTTATCTATAGTTTATATCATACGTGTGGGCACCTACACTAGGAGAGGTTTTCCATTGACACATATTTTTTAAAAAATTCTGTAACATATGTTTTTTTTCACCTTTTTTCAACCGCGTCTTCCATCTGTTAAAATTTCAATGTACGCCGCCCCCTCTGTCCACCTGAGTCAATGCACACGTTGACGCGTACGTTTTTCCTTGCCTCAGATTGGATCCGTCATCCGTGTGGAGTAACGCAGTGCAAACTGAGCCTTAGAAAGGACAAAAAAAAACATAGTAGCCTACTTTTGTTTTCATCCCTTAAAGTAAAACGCATAGGCTTAGGAGGAATAGAAAAAAACGTGATGTGAACAGAGCCTTACCCGGCAGCTAGCGTGAGCCCGGCGCATGCAGTACCGATACTCGACCACTAGATGGCGGATCCTCTCTATGAATCGCGTTTTGCTGGTTTTGTCCCCGGCGGCGCTCCGTAGCACTCCGTTATAGCTGTGCGGCTGCGCGCTGGCTGACAGCTCTGTGCTGCAGGGATAGGAGGCATGGCAGGAAAGCGAGCCCTGGTGATCCTGGCCAAGGGGGCCGAGGAGATGGAGACCGTCATCCCCACCGATGTGATGAGGAGAGCCGGGGTGAGTGCTGCTGCGTGCCCGCTCCATGCATCTGCCCCTGTCTGCCCTGGGGAAGGAGCCTGGTTCATTCTCCAGGGCAGATTCATCTGAAATTGTGGAAGGATCCAGGCTTGTACTTTTTTACTACCCCCCCCCCTCCCCTTTAGCCCCCATCCTTAGTGCTACCACCTGTGACCCTAATGTAGGGGCAAGAGTGTCACTAGAATGTATAGGGCCCTGTAGCAAAATAGACGGGTGCCCTCCACCTATAGACGGGCGACTCAAACAGAAAAGTATGATAGTATGTGTAAGGCTATGGAAATCGGATGTATCTCACCATTGCTGTGGATTTTGTGGTTGGGTTTCTGCTGGCCCTTCGACATATAAGCCCCCGTGGACGGCAGGAGGAAAATGGGGCCGTGGCCGGCACCCAACCCCCGTGGACGGCAGGAGGAAAATGGGGCCGTGGACGGCAGGAGGAAAATGGGGCCGTGGCCGCGCCCAACCCCCGTGGACGGGAGAGGAAAATGGTGGCGGGTGGCCGGGCGCCCCACCCCCGTGGACGGCAGGAGGAAAATGGGGCCGTGGCCGGCGCCCTACCCCCGTGGACGGCAGGAGGAAAATGGGGCCGTGGCCGGAGCCCCACCCCCGCGGACGGCAGGAGGAAAATGGGGCCGTGGCCGGCGCCCCACCCCCGTGGACGGCAGGAGGAAAATGGGGCCGGTGCCGGCGCCCCCCCCCGTGGACGGCAGGAGGAAAATGGGCCGGAGCCGTCCCCCCACCCCCGCTGGACGGCAGGAGGAAAATGGGGCAGTGGCCGCGCCCCCCCCCACCTGGACGGCAGGAGGAAAAATGGGCCGTGGCCGGGGCCCCCCCCCTCCCCCCCGTGGACGGCAGGGGAAAAGGGGCCGTGGCCCCGGGGCCCCCCCCCCCCCCCCCGTGGACGGCAGGAGGAAAATGGGGCCGGGCCGCGCCCCCCCCCCCCCGTACGGCAGGAGGAAAATGGGGGCCGGGCCGGGGCCCCCCCCCCCCCCCGTGGAAGGGGGAGGGAAAAAGGGGCCGTGGCCCGCCCCCCCCCCCCCCGTGACGGCAGGAGGGAAAATGGGGGGGTGGGCCGCGCCCCCCCCCCCCCCGGGGACGGCAGGAGGAAAATGGGGCCGTGGCCCGGCCCCCCCCCCCCCCCCCCCGTGGCGGCAGGAGGAAAATGGGGGCCGTGGCCGCGCCCCCCCCCCCCCCCCCCCCCGTGGACGGGAGGGGGAAAATGGGGGGGGCCGGGCCCCCCCCCCCCCCCCCCGTGACGGGAGGGGGAAAATGGGGCCGGGGCCGGCGCCCCCCCCCCCCCCGGGACGGGGAGGGAAAAAAGGGGGCCTGCCGGCGCCCCCCCCCCCCCCCCGTGGACGGCAGAGGGAAAAAAGGGGCCGTGGGGCCGGCGCCCCCCCCCCCCCCGGGACCAGGAGGAAAATGGGGGAGCCCGGGGCCGGCCCCCCCCCCCCCCCCCGGGACGGCAGGAGGAAAATGGGGGCCGGGCCGGGGCCCCCCCCCCCCCGGGACGGCAGGAGGAAAATGGGGCCGTGGCCGGCGCCCCCCCCCCCGGGGACGGCAGGAGAAAATGGGGCCGGGCCGGGGCCCCCCCCCCCCCCCCCCCGTGGCGGCAGGAGGGAAAATGGGGGCCGTGGCCGCCCCCCCCCCCCGTGGACGGAGGAGGAAAATGGGGCCGTGGCCGGCCCCCCCCCCCCCCCGTGGCGGCAGGGAAAAAGGGGGCCCCTGGGCCGGGGCCCCACCCCCCCCTGGACGGCAGGGAAAATGGGGGCCGGGGGCCGGCGCCCCACCCCCGTGGCGGCAGGAGGAAAATCCAAGCCAATTTCAAAACGCTGGCTTATGGGAAAATTTTGTGTTATTGCCGGGTTTTAAAACACTTTTATTTTAAAAGGGCCCACGAAATCCGACCTCAAAATGTACGGTGATGGTAAAATACCCTTGGATTTCCGAGGGCATTTTACCGTTGCCGTGTAGCCGAAGTGTACTAGAGTCCAGCGTCATACGGGGGGTTATAGAACATGTACAATAAGCCGGCGGTTTTAAAATCTGACCTCAGAAAATCCGAGCCGTGTAGATTACACCTCAGGTTTCTGATTGAGGTCTATGGGGATGGTTGATAAGTGAGATTTTTGAGAATTCTAATACTGAATCCGCTTAAATATCCGAACAAAAATCAGTGCCATGTACACTGAAAAATATGTAGACGACCTCTTGAAATCTCAGCCTAATTTAGGGCTCACTGAATTGGACCCCTTGGCCTCACCTACAGCGCTGTGCTCTGTCCAGTTGCCGCCATGTTGGGTGATTGGTGCAGTTACTGGTGGATAGAAGCTTCTTCAAATATAAAACCACAGACCGCACCAATATTGCTATCAACACTGGATTTGGGCGTCGCTGCAGCCGCCCGCCTTGTGTGGGTGGAGGGAGCCGTCTGGTGTGGCCTCTGATCAAGGTGATGACCTTGTAGGGTTTCCCTCTGACCTGCAGGGACAGGGGTTGTGGAAGTTGCTTTTATTTGTGGCATTGTGCCCAGTCGGCCGCCATTTTGTAATGTTCACTATTTTTTTTTTTCTCCCATGAACAGATCGTCGTGACTGTAGCGGGACTGACGGGTAAAGATCCGGTTCAGTGCAGCAGGGACGTGGTCATCTGTCCTGACTCCAGCCTCGAGGACGCCTGGACAAAGGTACTGACCAGAGGAGGGCTCTGCACAGGAATGGCAGTACAATGGCTGACAAGTCTATGGCTGGAGCACTCGGGGGCTGGTAGCTGATCAGACTAACCTGTGGCCCCAATGGCTGCAGAAGTTTGTGGTGACGTCACGGTTTCACTGGCAAACTTCTGTGGCCATTGCTGGTGGTGATGGTTTTGTCCACAATTGTCTTCCAGACCGGGGGACCCTGGTGTAGGTTGGCCATGCACATTAGATGAATGACCGCTCCATTTCAGTGGGGTTGGTCCTCAATCTTTTATGTATGGAGTGTCCTGACTCCCCCCTGTAGCAGATGTCGAGGACAAGAAGGATCGGCCATGTTGAATTTTGTCGCTCCTTGAGTTCTCACTTGGGGTAAGCTGCCCCTAGAGGTAACAATTGAGAAGACAGAACGCCAAGTGTATGGAGGAATGGAGGTCGGCTGACCGAGCCTTCATCCGGGTGGTATCTAATGTGTATGAGGAGGAGGCCAGGAAACCTCCGTCCCCTCTCCAACAGGACTGGAGTCGGCCACATTGGATGCTCTTTAGGTTGGTGGTACCAGAGAGGTTTGGCGGCCGCTCCACCCTCCTCAAAGGGGTCCTCTTATTTCACTGCTTTACCTCTGCTTACATGTTTAACGCTAAAGATTACCAAAAACATTGCTGTTCTGATTTTGCTATCTTCAGAGTTAGAGCAGTTTTTAGCTCCTACTTGTGTACACAAGCTTCTTGGTTACCAACCACCTTTTCTTTGCGGGAAAGCCAAGAGGTACAGTTCCCAAAGCTGTGTTTTTACGCAGCACGGGAGCTTCTTTTTACTGACAAATTTAAAACCCCTTTAAGCTCTCAGCCTTCTCCACCACTTATGCAAACGGCTTGGCTAGGAAACAAGTCATGTCCTGCTGTAGTCCTGTCCACAGCCTGAAGCTGGGTGAGGAGCAGGTCTGTGATAGCCTGGTGAGAACATCAAGACGGATCGGCCGTTTGGGTTTTAATGAAGTGGAATTCAAATCCTGACCCGTCTGCCTTTGAAAACCTTTGTTTTCCATGAAAGAACAATTTGGGCCCTTTTCCTTAAATCTGTTGTGTGGTTCCTCTGTTACTAGAACATATGCAAAAAGAAACATAAAAGCACATCCTCCACAAAGTTTTATTAATGCTTTCAGCAAAACTATATAAAAAATGAACAGAGGTTTTTAGTATATCTGTGACAAACCCTTAAGCCCACTTGTCACGGCGACCCTAATGGGGGCCCTACGCTAAGGGGCAACCTGCCCAAGGGAAGGTAAGTTGTCAACCTTTTTCCTTTTTTGGTGGCGGTTTCTGTATGGCGGCCATTGTTGCGTCTGGGGGGGTGGTGTAACCAGACCCCCAGGGGGTGGTCTGGCAGCAGGGGTGCTTTTGGGGCCAGGGGCTTGCCCCTCATCTGGGGGTTTTTGCTGCAGCGTCCCCCCCCCCCTTGCAGTGTTGCCCCCATTAGTTAGGGACCCACTTAAGGGCCCTGGCAAAACCCTTATCTGCAAAAAGCAAATGTAAACAACCCAGGAGCTGAAAGAGAGGAACGCCCCACGGCACAGCCATGCTAAGGATCGTTGAAATGTTCACTAAAATAATCAAACTAAACTATGGATTCTGTATACAAAAGCAACACTTTTCTCCACAGAGTTTAAAACTTCCATGTTCTGTCATCAGATAAGGGGGATCTACTCAGAAAATCACACAAAAACTAGTGGTTTTTGTTACAAAAGACAAATATTTTCCCCGGGTGCTCAAAAGCTTTTGCAGCTCCCTTTTCAGATAAAAAGTGGCTCTGGCAAGCCCGGGCCAGCAGCTCAGGTGTATTAATAAAGCTTTTTTTGTAACTAAGGGGAGGTAAGGCAGCCTGTAGCTCTCTCAGGCTGAATGTTGTAATCACATTATTTGAAAAGTGATTAAATACCCCCTTTTTGGGGGTCCCCCTCAAAAATTTCCGTGGGAAAACCCCTTTAAAAGCGGGCGCCGTGCGTGGCAAGTGGGCAAATACGTTTTGTCGGGAGTTGCTAAGAACCTCCTTTCTTTTTTTTTTTTAGTTTTGCGAGAAGCATTTGATAAAGTATGTGTGAGTTGCGTCCATGTTTCTTTTTTGCAATTTTCCCCTGTTACTAGTGCAACTCAAGAAAAGAAATATCACTGAAAAGATAATTGATAAAAGTCAAATAGAAAAACCCATAATTGTATTAAAACATTACGTATGAAAGAAAGGTTTTAAAACCCCTTCCCCCAAATTGGGCGTATGCCAGGGGGGGCCCGCCAGGGCCGATCGCGCATGGAACCAGCGGTAAATTACCGCTTCTTAACCCCCAGGCCCGGGGGATGGCCGCAAAAAAATATTGGGCCCAGGAAAGGGGGGAGTTTAGCTCCCCTTTTTTAGATCGGCAGGGCAGGTGCGGAGATGCCGCTCGCCGTTTTCCTACCAACTCCCCGGGGTGCGTCTGAATGCAAACCGGGTTTGTTGGGGACCGGGCACCAATCCCCCAATGCATTGTTGGGGATGGTGTCACTAGTTTGCCATGGCGACCATGGCCCCCCAGCATTAAAACCCGTGCACAGATCGCCCCCTCTTTTTTTTTGGAATTTTTTAACAAATCCTCATGGGGAAAATTAAAAAATGGGGAAAAAAAAAAAACACAAAAAATAAAATTTAAACCCTTTTACAAAAGCCCCTTTTCCCCCCCTTTCAAACTCCAAACACCCCCCAAAAAAAAAAAAAAAATAAATACCCCTATTTTGGGGATCGCCGCGGTAAAAACCCACCCCATAAATCTGTTTAGTTAATTAAACCCCCCTTGGGGAACGCCGTAAAAAAAAAAAAAACAAAAATCCAGAATTGTGATTTTTGTACAGCCTGCAGCACATAAAATGGAATAAAAAAACGATCAAAAACTCATATAAATGCCAAAGGGTTTTTCCAATTAAAACGTCAGTTTTATCCCGCAAAAAAAAAATCCCCTTTCCGTTTTGTATACGGGAAAAAAAATTTAAAAAATTTTTTGGCTCCAGAAGACACGAAGCATAAAAAATTGTTTTAAAAACAATAAAAAAAAACTTTTTTTTTTTTTTTTAAAGGTTTCTTTTCCCAAAATTAAAAAAAAAATATTAAAAGGGAAAACCCGTAAATCGTATCGACCCAGAGAGTAAAAACTAAAATGGTCTTTGGGTACGCACTTTTACGCTGTTTAAAAAAAAAAAAAAAAAAAAAAAAAATACTAGGATTGCAGTATTTTTTTCACCCCGCCTTTCCAAAAAAAAGGGTTTTAAAAATGATCAAAAAGTCTTGTCCCCCCCACCAAAAAAGATAAACCAAAAAAAAAAATCAACTCAACCCGCAAAAAAAAAAAGCCCCCCACCCCATCCCTACACCCGAAAAATAAAAAAAGTTATGGCTCTCGGACAATTTGGCGATGCAAAAACGTGTTTTTTCCCTTTTTTAAAAAAAAGTGTTTTTATTTTTGTGTAAAACTAAAAAAAACAAAATTTGGGGATCCCCCTAATCGTTTTCGACCTGTTAGTAATATAGTAAAATTTTAGTTTTACTGAAAAGGGGGGACCGCTGAAAAAAAAAAAAATAAAAAAACTACCAGGGAAATTTTTTATTTTGTTCAAAATGCCCCCCCAAAAACCTTAATAAAAAGGATCAAAGTGGATATGCCTCCCAAAAAGGTACTAAAGGGAAAAGTTTAACTCATCCCACAAAAAAAAAAGCCCCCGAACTGTTTTGTAAACAGAAAAAATTAAAATGTTTTTGGGTATTTGGAAAAAGAAAAACATAAAAACCCCCATTTTTTTATAAAACATATTTCTATTGTGGGAAAAAATAATAAAACATAAAAAACTATATAAAATCTTATAAACCTTGCAATTGTACCGACCCCCCCTTTGGGGAAAGATATCCTTATTTTTACTGCAAAGGCGAAGCGTAAATTTAAGCCCCAAAAAAAAATGGCGGAAAATTTCTTTTCCCCCCAAATTTTCCCCTAGCCCAATGCAAAAAAAAAAAAAAAAATTTTTAACACCTGGGGCACCCTAAGCAAATACACCCCTAGATGAGATCCCTGATGGGTGGAATCCAAAAAAGGGGTTTACTTTTGGAAAAATTTCACCTGTTCTGGTAAATTTGGGGGCTTTGTAAAAGGGGACTTGGCCCCCCCCAAAAAACTTTCGTTTCCCAAAAACCCAAATTTGCCTCCCCCCCCCTTAAACCCCTGCCATGCCCCCCAAACAGCGTTTTCACCCCCATTTGGGTAAATTTCGAAATTTGGGAAAAATTGGGATAAAAAAGGTTTTTGGGTGCTCTTTTAACCCGGATTTCCCTTTGTAAAAATTAAAAAATTTTTTAGCTAAAAAGGAAAATTTAAAGGAAAAAAAAAATTTTTCCCTTATTTTAACCAACCTAAAAAATTTTTTTTTTAAAAACCCTTTTGGGGGCGATATGCTCACTACCCCCCTTTTGGGTATATTTCCCTTTAAAGGGGGGTAGTTTCCAATATGGGGTATTTTTAGGGGAGTTTTTTAAGTTTTAGAACCTTAGGGTGTTGCAAAAACTGAAATGGCCCCTTAAATAAAATTGTAATGAAAAAGGACCCCCAAGTCCGTAGGTCCCCTCCTATTCTGGGGCTTGTTTGGGTTTAGCCCAAAAAAATGCACTTGGGCCCATATGGGATATCTCTGAAAACGGCAAATTGGGGAATCCCTTATTAAATTGCATTTCACCCCGTTTACATTTACCCTATTTTGTGAAAATTTTTATAAAAATTGAAAATCTGCAAAAAAAATGAAATTTTGAAAAAATTTTACCTTCCCCTTTGCTTTAATTCCTTTTGAAAAAAACCCAATGGGTTAATAAACTTCCCCAATTTCGGTTTTTTAATACTTAGGGGGGGTAGTTTCTTTTGATGGAAAGGGGGAAATTTTTGGGGGTATCTAACTTTCAGGGTTTAATCAAAGTCAGTTAGAACCCGGGCGGGTTTTTTAAAAAATTTTATTGGGAAATTTTTTTTAAAAAAAATTGAAAATTTTCTACTAAATTTTTAAGCCCCCTAAAAAGTCGTAAAAAAAAAAAAAACATTTAAAAAAAAAAGATGCCAAAATACAGAAAAACATATGGGAGATGGTTTGTTATAAACTTTTTGAGTGGGAAAAACTATCTGTCTTTTCATGCAGAAATTTTTTAAATTTGAAAATTGGTAAAATTTTTTTTTTCAAGATACTTTTTTATTTTTCAAAAAAATAAAAAAAGGGAATTTTTTTTAAACCCAAAAATTTTTTACTTTCTTAAAGCCAATTTGTCACGAGAAAACAATCTTCCCGAATCACCATGGATTGGGGTTTAAAGGGTCAAAAAGTTATTCTCCCCAAAAAAGTGACCCATGACAGTTTTCCCAAAAAGGGGTCTGTCAAAAGGGCCCAAAAATGGCTCCCGGGGGTTTAAAGGGGTTTAAAATAAGGGCATTTGAAGGTGGCCTATAGCAAACATGGTCTTGGTGAGCCCCCTTTTAAATTTTTTAAAGGGTTTTTATGTTTTTTAGCTGCCCCTAGTATTTTTTAAGGGGGGAATAACAGGAACAACACAAGTTGGGGTTATAAGAGGAGATGCTCAAGGATTTTTTTCACAAGAATTTACTGAGCCCAATCGGGAGATGTCACGGGTCCTCTTAGGCTATGGGCACCCCGGGGTCATTTTTGGGAGCGAAATTTTCGCTCTAAAACGGGGGGAGATACGGCCAGAATTAAGGGAACCTAGTTTTTTATAGAGAAAACCCGGGGTTTCGCCCCTCACCCCCCCCGCTCCTTCAATGCGATCGTAAATTTTACCCGCGGGGAGGGGTAAAAATTACGTCAATTATTGGGGGCAATACGCGCTCGTGGGAAACCCTACCCTTATTTTTCTTAATATTCCCAAATTGCCCCTTTAATAAATTTACCAAAAATTTTGGCCCCCCCGTTTGAATTCAAGTTTTTGAAACAAAGGGGCGGAAAGGGGGCTTGGTGCCCAAAATTTTGAAACGCCTGGAAAAAAAAAGAAAAAGGCTGAATATTCAAAGGGGCGTGTCCCTGCACACTGGCACATGTTTGGCCCAAAGTTTGCCCGCGGGACAAAACTCCCCAATTTGGGAAGCCCGGTGATTGTTTTCATCCTAACATTTGGAAAGGGGCAGGAAAAACACAACAGGTAAGAAGGGGAAAGAGGCTCCAGAATTGTCTTTTTTTATTAACTCTTTAAATCCTGAAACAGGTCAGGTGTCACAGATGCTCTTTTTTTTTGAGGGATATTACTCAAGAACTGAAAAGTTTATTCTTGCCTCGACGCTGCTGCAGTTCTGGTGCTTTGTGGTCACCTATTCGATGTGGTCTTGATTTTACTCATAATTTTATTAATTTTTTATTTTTTTTCCTTTTGTTCCCACTGCGCCTTTCTGTGAGCTTTCCCGGCCTGTGTAGGGGTCTGATCTTCCTCCTGGGGCCCGTATGGCAGGCCGGGGCCAGCGATTGCTTGTCCTTTCCTTTTTGGTTGCTTAGGGTCACACTTTGGGTTTCTCTTTGACAATAGTGACTTCTGTGCTTTTATATAACTGGGGCTGGTGAGTGCAGCAGTAAAGGTCAGAATTTCTGGCGCTCGAGTGGATACGGCTCGGGCTAATTTGGGAAGCCTCCCTCTGCCAATTATTCTCTTGGCTGTACTGTTTAACCCCGTCAATGCTGGAGCGGAGTGTTCTGCGTAGTGGTGGGGACTGTATGGAGAGGGAGGGAGATATAAAGGTGTCTTATCTCTTATATTGCAGACTTCTTTCTTGACTTTGAGTTTTGTCTTTCACAGATTTCAGTGGTTTTCACACGTCTGTTTCTATGGCAGACGACAAAATCTGGCGAGGCTGCAATGGAAAGCAACAGGATCCTAGTCCCCTCCTGTAGGACGATCCCTTTATATACCCGCTGATATACTTTAGGGTTTATCATTACTGGCAGTGTCCTTTAAGTCTCCTACCAATTCTGATAATAGTGGTTGCAGCGCTGTGACCCCTTCCCAATTTGGAGCCCTGGCCTCCTGCTGTGCTGGAAACCGCAGCACCCCTGTATTCAGATATGTTCGTACAGGGCAGATCTGTCATGGATTATGTTGCAGATTTTACTGCAATTTTTTTTTTTTTTTTTTTTTAAATATACCAAGGGGAAAAGGGAAAACTGCAAGAAACTTTTTCCTGGGGTTTTTGGCCTCATCCTTAAAGTCAAGTGTAAAACCCCCAATGAGGGGGGTCATATGGAGGAAGGAAGGGAAAAAAAAAAAGATGTATATTTAAGGGGGTTTTCTCATAAAATGTTAGCGCTCAGCTGTTATGAGGCACTTATCGGGGGCTAAAAACCCCACACCCGACCGATAGTGATCGAAGTGTCCTTTTTGTTTGCAGCTTCTGGCGCGTGGTGGATCAAAATAGGCGCCAATAAAATGCATGCATTTTTGCAATCCCTATTGAGTTTTTTTTTTTTTTGTTTTTCCCTTTGTAAAAAGTGGTAAAGCGCTTTTGGGAAGGGAGGTTTTGAATGCCTTGTTTCTACCCCATAAAAAAAAAAGTCAATAATATGCATTTACTGACACAGTGGACAAATATTCACCAGTGGTGCATATTGCCCTAAGAGGCAAAGAACATCGATGCATGTTTTTTTTTCCCCACATAAAGCATTCGTAAAATATGGATTTTACGGATCACAATAAGTTTGGGAGGGAAAAAAAAAAAAAAGGGTGTGAACATGCCTAATCCAAAACCTTAAAAGGAATGACCCCACTGAAAACCACCTATTTTTAACTCCTGTTTTTATGTTCAACACATTTTTAAGAATTTATTTTGCTTTTTTTTTTTTTTTTTTTTTCTTTTAAAAATCCTGAGATCCTGCAGTTTTTACTTTGGTCATTAGGCTTAAAGGGGGTTGTCTCACTACAAGGATTGTGCTTTTTATGTTAAAGATCTTGCAAAAACAAAACACTTTGCAATATGTGTCCATTAGCAGTGTCCCACCCATTCCTAGTATCCCCTCTTGTATGGGCTGACCTCCTCAGGGGGACTATAGTACAGACCCGTTTTATCTTCCTGATAGGCTCCGCACGGTTGCTATGGGTCAGACCCCGGTTTCGAGCCTAGTGGGGTCAGTAAACCACACCCTGAAATTTAAAGTGAAAACCAAGAAACAGGATGAGGTGAGATGAATCAATGTAGTGAGACAACCCCCTTTAAGGCTAGGTCTACACGGCATTGGACAAAAAGCTCACTAAAAACAAAATCCTAAAAAGTTCATAACTTTTTTGGGGGTTTTTTTTTTTTTTTTTTTTTTTTTTTCCAAAACGCAAAGATTTAATTGTTTTGGTTTTTTCCAAAAAAACGCAAAAAGCATCCGACTTTACATAGCCCCCCAAGGGGTTTTTTCACCATGCTGTTTTATGGTGCCGCAACCAGCTTCAGACTCGCACTTCCTGGTCAGGCTGTAGGTGGTTCTGTAGCGGTGATTGGCATTTCAGCTCTGCTATTTTTAGTGACACCTGACATGTGTGCAGGAGGGTTGTAAACTGTAGTGCACAAGGCTACAGGACTCTAAAAGGTTAAAGCTTGCCAGTAACTATTGTAAATGAGCTCTCCTCTTTCAAGATAAGAAAAAGAGCAGGGAGTGATGTCCTCATCCCAACCAGTAAAGGGCAGAGAGGTTGCCGGTAACTAGAGAAGCTTGTGTGCACCAGCAGGAGATGACATCTGCTCTACCTCTGAAGAAAAGCAAAATCAGCACAGCAGTGTATTTGGTAATAGTTTTTATTTACTTTTACCTACATGCTTAAAGCCAGTCAGTGAAGCGAGAATACCCCTTTAATGTGATCCTTGGTTGTGGCTTATAGTGGTGGGGTCCGCGCGCACCTAACTCTAAAGTTTGACCCTGATACAAGCTGTCCCGGGGATGGAGCGGGGCTGCCTGCCGATTGGGGTGTCTCTGGGAGTGTTCTGTATTGTTGTGTATATCCCGTGTCGGTAACAGTTGAACTTGTCTCACCTGTTGTGGTTTTCCTTTCTCCCCAGGGTCCTTACGATGTTGTCCTGCTCCCTGGGGGTAATCTCGGCGCTCAGAACTTGTCAGAGGTATTTGTGTGAAAGATCCAAAGAATTGTACCTGTAACAAAAATATGGTATAGCGCGTATCTGTAATCCCCATGAGAGCCTCGGCCAGAGGAAGAACCTGGTGCTGTCTACCTCCAGTGACTGACCTCCACTACCTGCCCTTCAGCAGTCTCCATGATCTTTTACCGAGAAGGCCGCCTCCTGAAAATAAGCCGCCGCAGGCCCAGGATAAGCTGCAATGGGGGGGGGGGGGGGGACTGCAGTGTCTGGACGGATGTTCATGTTGCTGCGCCCTCCATGGATGGAGTATTCAGACACAATGGATGTGGAGGGTCTGTAGGGCGGCTCACGGGAGGGGGATCCTTTCCTTGCTAATCCTACATGTGGGGAACACTGTAATGCTATACTTACAAAACCTAACTAATTTTTTCCCTTTTCAGTCTCCTGCAGTAAAAGAGGTTTTGAAAGAGCAGGATGCCAAGAAGGGGCTCATTGCTGCGATATGTGCTGGTAAGGACTCCTCTTGTACATATAGTCACACACAATCCAGTATCAGCAGCACATTATTAACTAAAAAGCTATCAAAAAGCACATAGGAAATTTTGGAAAAGCATTTCTGCTACTTCGAGTACAAGAGAAATTTGAGGTTCTTCACATTTGTGTTCAAAACTACATAAGCGCACCTCCCAATCAACAAGGGAACCTACACTAATGTTACCTCGCTTGGGGCCTGTTCAGATCTCAACACTTCAGGGAGAGAAGGCTCCAGCTCCAAGGTACTCTGCATGGATTTAAAAACGTGTGAAGGTGGGTGGAGTGCGGAAAACCAGCGAGGAACAACCATCTGAACAGGCCCCAAGAGAGGTAACGTTAGTGTAGGTTCCCACCTGTATTGAGGTCCCCTTGTTGATTGGGAGGTGGGCTTAAGCAGTTTTGATGAAAAATGTGAACGAAGAACCTCAAAATTGTTTCATGTATTCTAAGTAGCAGAAATGCTTTTCCAAAAATTCCTGTTTTTTTTTTTTTAGTTAATATTGTGCTACTGGTATTGGAATGTGTATGTATATTGCTGCCACAACAGCGTGCACCTATACTCATTTTTTTCAAAAAAAACTTTTTGGGATGTGCAAAGCCAAATATTGTGTTCTTGTACATATAGTGTATTGCAAGCATACGGGACCAGGGACAGCGGGGTTACGTATAGTGTAATGCAAGCATACGGGACAGGGACAGCGGGTTACGTGTAGTGTGATCAAGGCATACGGGACCAGGGACAGCGGGATTACGTATAGTGTGACGCAAGCATACGGGACCAGGGACAGCGGGATTACGTATAGTGTGACGCAAGCATACGGGACCAGGGACAGCGGGGTTACGTATAGTGTGATGCAAGCATACGGGACCGAGGACAGCGGGGTTACGTATAGTGTGATGCAAGCATACGGGACCAGGGACAGCGGGGTTATGTATAGTGTGATGCAAGCATAGGGACCAGGGACAGTGGGGTTACGTATAGTGTGATGCAAGCATACGGGACCAGGGACAGCGGGTTACGTATAGTGTGAGCAAGCATACGGGGACCAGGGACAGCGGGGTTACGTATAGTGTGATGTGAAGCATACGGGACCAGGGACAGCGGGGTTACGTATAGTGTGATGCAAGCATATGGGACCAGGGACAGCGGGGTTACGTATAGTGTGATGCAAGCATACGGGACCAGGGACAGCGGGGTTACGTATAGTGTGATGCAAGCATAAGGGACCAGGGACAGCGGGCTTACGTATAGTGTGACGCAAGCATACGGGACCAGGGACAGCGGGCTTACGTATAGTGTAATGCAAGCATACGGGACCAGGGACAGCGGGGTTTACGTATAGTGTGACGCAAGCATACGGGACCAGGGACAGCGGGGTTACGTATAGTGTGATGCAAGCATACGGGACCAGGGACAGCGGGGTTACGTATAGTGTGACGCAAGCATACGGGACCAGGGACAGCGGGCTTACGTATAGTGTGATGCAAGCATACGGGACCAGGGACAGCGGGCTTACGTATAGTGTGATGCAAGCATACGGGACCAGGGACAGCGGGGCTATATAGTGGTGACGCAAGCTACGGCCAGGGACAGCAGGCTGTTACGTTATAGTGTGATGCAAGCATACGGACAGGACAGCGGGGTTACGTATATGTAAACCAAGATAGGGGACCAGGGAAGCGGGCTTAGTATAGTGTGATGAAAGCTAGGGACCGGGGACAGGGGCTTCGAAGTGTGATGCAACTGGGGACCGGGGACAGCGGGGGTTATGAATACTCTTAGAGCCTGGGGGGTAAGGGTTTGCTGTGGTGTTACTGCTCCTCCCATCTACACTGACTCTTCTGTATGACCCTCTCCATATACTGTGCTGGTGCACATACGGCTACATGGTAGCTTCCTTATTCAGTATTCAAATTTTTTTGTTCCCTCTCTATTCTTTCAGAACTGCCAGGCAAAAAAATACCACCCAAAACATCCCTTCGTTTCGAGTATGCAGACCCTGTGTAGTCTGATCCTGCAGTCCTATTCCTTTCAGTATATTCCTTATGTCCTGTCCATCTGGCAAATCTAGATAGGTAAGAATTCTAGATGGACAGTGGGGATTACCTGACTTGGATTACACAGGGTTTGTTTTGAAGCTGTTAAAGGGGTTGTCTCACTACATTTATTCATCTCCCCTCAATCCTGTTTTCTTGGTTTCACTTTGAATTCAGGGGAGTGTTTACTGGCTTCTACTAGGCTGCAGTAGGTCAGGTCTGTAGCTATAGCAACCACTGATGGCAGCCTATCAGGAGAGATCAAACAGGTCTGTAGCTATAGTGACCTGAGGAGCTGATGCAGCCCGTACAAGAGGGGATATCTCAGAATAGGAAGGACACTGCAATATGTGCCCATTATCAAAGTGACTTGTTTTTGCAAGATCTTTAACATAAAAAGCAGCAATCCTTGTAGTGAGACAACCCCTTTAATGGACAGGGCCGCAGGTCTGCATAGGAGCTGTATACATAGAACGGGAAGACCTTTATTAAAAGCATTGTATAAAATAAAAAATTGCACAAGAGCGCCACACTTGTCCACAGGCTGCGTGTGATATTGCAGCTCGATCTCCTTCACCGTAATAGAGTGGAACTGTGATGCCAGAAACAAACCACATGGTTGGGCGGGGAGGGTTTATTATTTAAAACATCTATTTTTGGTTCGTTACAACCCCTTTAACACCTTAACGACCGCCTGCCAACTTTTGCCGTCATACATTGCTGCTGTTGAACGGGTTTGCGGCTCCCAGCACCGTAACTGTGCTAGGAGCAGAGCTGTAGTTAATGGCTCAGTTTCTAGAGCAGGCTCTGTAAATGTCAGGGAGTGGAAGAAGCTCCTGATCCCCAGCATTTAACGCTGTGATTGCCAAGATAATCAAAGGGTGATCAGGACTCACAATGATCCGATGGAGTCTTAGGAATTTCTGTAGTGTCAGCCCTGGGGGCCTGGAGTAGCCACAGGGCTGTCTATATAATGAGTGTGCCGTTAGGGCGCGCACACTGCTGCACTGACTGGTGCTTGTTCATACGAACACAGTCTAATGTATTGGTATACAGGAGTATGCAAATATGTTGGTGTGTGTGTGGGGGGGGGGGGGGACTCTGCATACATTACACATATTGGGTATGTTCATGACTGTAATAACCTGTAGAATTCATTTAATAGGTTATTTTGTGTGAATGGTATTAGAAAACTTTTTTTTTTTTTTTTTTTAAGCGTTCGCTGCAAAATTACAAGTTACTTAATTTTTTTTTAAACTACAGCCCCCTCAAAAATACTACCTCTCCCACATAAAACAAGTTCTCATACAACTGCGGCAGTTAAAGTTACAACTGAAATCCAGGGAGGCAAAAACTACAAAATGTAGCTGGTGGGGTTTGAGGGGTTAAAATTGGCAAAGTTATTTCATTAAAAGATGTTAGAACAAAAAAAAAAAAAAAAAAAATACAGAGTATGAAGGTGGAGCCTCCCTTTAAAATGGGGTCAATGAACAGCATGTAAAACCTTTGTGGTGGAAGGCATTTCTACACTGCTCGAGGAAGGGGCATCTGAAATGGTTCTCCTGAATCGTGACTGGCATTTATTGGGTACAACTGTTTTAAATTGGGCTTAAAGGGGTTTTGCCACAATCTAATTTCATACCTCCTGTATCCTGCTCTGTGTGCTCAGAAGGGGGCGCGTGTGAGTGTTTGAATTGCTTATCATGTGACCCAGCAGGATGACAAAAACTTTGAGATTCTTAGTTCGCATGTTTTTGGCCAAAAAATGCTCAAGCCACCCCCGGCTTACAACGGGATCTCAGGCGGGTGGTCCTACTCTCATCTCTCACTAGGGTCAACTTCAGACCTCTCACTGTGCCAAATGGCCTCCAAAATGCAGAGACACACACACACGCTGACACACACACTGTGTGTGTCTGTGTGTGTGTCAGCCAGCCCGCCCAGTGGCACCCAGGTTCGCATTGTTTTTTTCACAAATGATTTTCTGTGCAGAACTATACGTTGTATTTGGCACATATTTGCTTTTAAACTATATAAGGAGAAGTAGATACCTCCATCTTGGATTCATGCACCCGCCCACCTCCACAGGCTGTTATATCAATGCACTATGCTTTGTAAGGTAGGTGCTTTTTTATTTTTCTCTCTGCATTTTGGAGGCCGTTTGGCACAGTGAGAGGTCTGAAGTTGACCCTTGTGAGAGATAAGATAGAGTAGGACCACCCGCCTGAGATCCCGTTGTAAGCCGGGGGTGGCTTGAGCATTTTTTGGCCAAAAACATGCGAACTAAGAATCTGTTTTTTTCATGTATTGTGGATGTGTTTTTGCCCTTCCAGCAGGATGACCTTGCCTTTCCTCGCTCTAGTCAAAGAAAGGTCTCTTTATGTATGAAGCTGTGAGTTGCTACAAGTAGCCCACAGGTAACCTTTTTTGCTTCACAGCACAAGGGTCCTAGGTTCAAATCCCTGCAGGAAGCAAACCTGTGGATTTTTTTTCCTCTTTATCAATGCACAGACCTCATTGAGGTTTCTTTTTTATGTATTTGCACTGTTTGACTTATTACTAACTAGTCCAAAGGACAGGAGTAGAATGACAGCACCTGGGGTTGAACACTCAGTAGCTGCCTGAGGGGCGAGGTGATACCTGAGCATGTGCGACCAGGGCTGAGGAGCTCCCAGCCCTGGTCGTATCCCATGGAGACGAGCTGTAAACAATGGATCACTAAAGGAGCAGCTAAGACAAAAACAGTGCAGAATTTTTAATAATGATGAATGGTGAAAATGTTTATTTAATTTTCAATCTTTCCAAGACAATTTTACTTTGTGTCAAAACCCCTTTAATGCTGAACCACATGTCTGCTCAGGGTATGTTCACAATGTGCTGCGATACGCCTGCTGCTTCAGAAGACAAGCTGTTCAGTGCATACTTCTGAACTGCTCCCAATGACATTCACTTGGGAATTCTTTCCCCCAGCGCATATTGTACACCAGGGAAAACGGCAGGTAATCCTAGCTCTCAATGAGGACTATGAATTACCGTATTTGCAGGGCTTAGTTCGGGCGTATTGCAGCGCAATTAGGCCGTGTTCACACGGCTTATTCCCGACGGATTTGTGAGCCGTATTGAGCTCACAAATCCGCCGTGAATAGGGGGGGGGGGCGGGAGGAGCGGGGGGGGCCGCTCCCGGCCCCTTAGACAATGCAGTGTTTACGGCACGTCAGCGCCGTAAACAATGTGCATGTCACTTTCTCCCCCTGCGGCGGATTCGCCGAGCGGGGAGGAGCGACGGAATCCACTGTTCTCTGAGAGCAGTGGATTACCGTAATTACTCCGGATTGGCGCCGTACTGAAGCGCAAATCCGGCGCGCAGTACGGCACCAATCCGCGGCAGAATAAGCCGTCTGAACGAGGCCCTACCCTGCGAAATACACCTCGCAAATATGCAGGGTGAACATAACCTAGAACCTCAGGTGTACGTATGTATATACATAAAAAAAATTTTTTATAAATATTACAAACCCTAAACCCCCGTTGCGGCCTTGTTGATATGTGTGTGAGAATATGAATATAGGTAATATTATATAATGAATTTTTATTTTTTTTTGTTCCTTTTGTACCATAGTGGGTTAACTATGACTGGCATCATCCCTTAATCCTGCATTTTGTGTCGTGCTGGAGGCATCCAGTCTGTGCAGGAGAATTACCGCCTCTTGCGTTTCATTGCTCCCTATGCCCCGGGCGGTGGGGTCTGCAGGGAGTTCTGTGTTCTTGGGGGAGCAATTGGTTCTCTAAAATCACCTGTTGCTATGGTGCGGCTCCTCTGTGGCTCACCGGAGCAGCACAGTGCTGCCGGCTCCAATAATAAATCAAACTAGCATTTATTCTTAAAAACGACACCTAAAGCCACAATAAGATGGCAAGACTGATGCCGTGGACTGTAGGGGGCAGGGCGAGAGGGGAGGATATTTTTGGTACTTTTAGACTCTGAAACAGCGTGCACCCTGATGCCCTGCACTTAAGAACATTGGGTACGCACTGCTTTAATTCCTCCTATGCCCCTTTCTTTCCTTGCCTACATATTATTGGCCATAACACCTAGAGGTGAAGACTGATTGTAAGACAGTCCGGTTGTAAAGGATGTGCTCGATCTCAGGTTGTCAGGCCGTATATCACTAATAAAGTCCCAAATAATGTCCCTGTAGTAAAGCGCTTTTAAAGGGAACTGGTCACCACCAATTTTTTACTTAAAAAAAAAAAAAAATAAAAAAATAAAAAAAAAAACTCCAATATGGCTCAACACAATGTAAAATGATCTACTTTATTAATGATTAAAAATCAATACACAAAAATCCATAACAACTCAAAATGAGACTTGGAACATCCCCACCCAGAAAATCATAAAGCACAGTATGTCATAAATAATGTAACTGTGCATGAGAATAACTAGATATGTAGACGAATAAGTCCTGACTCATCAAATATGAATAAGGGTACAAATGCAGTGATGTAAATCCAATAATAAACCAGTACTTAACGCTATGATGATGCTGGCTGAGCGAGCAAGTGTGCAACCCAATGCAAATTTTGCTCTGTGCTTTGTCAAGCGGAGTAATCAAAGCGCAGAGCGAAATATGCGTTGGGTTGCCCACCTCCTCGCCCAGCCAGCATGGTGCAGCTATTGCACCAAAAAAACTGCTGGCACACCGTTCAATGTGCCACTGTGAATGTGAACTGCCATACAAAGTTTGGCGCATAACACTTTCATTCATACTGTCGTATTCTACACTCCTCTATATCTATTTAGAACCAGTGAGTCGGCGGCAAGTTTATAAAAAAATAAAAAAAAATAAAAAAAAGGGGGCTGAAGGTTAATGTCACAGAGCAACAGTATAACACGAATTCTACATCCATAACCGGTATAATTGACATTTTGTCACACTATTCCCCCGATGCGTCCTCCTCAGCACAGCAAGTGTGGGCGTGGCTTCAGCAGCAGCTTGTGTGGGTAGCACGCGCCAAATCAGAACAGCAATGTATTTGGTAATAGTCTTTATTTACCTTTGCCTACATCTTTTAAGTTAATTAAAAAAAAATTAAGTCAAAAAAACCTGTTTGCTTAAGTGATGGTTGTAGTATTGGTAGATGGTGGAATGAAGTTGCCCATTGCACCCGGGCTCTGGTATCTGGGTGCTATCATAAGCCACCTGTGCAGGTATTGATGTCCTTGCTCCCTGGGATTTGATTGCTCATGAATGTATATTGTGTGTCTGCCTCTGATGTGATGCAGCCTAGACTCCTCTTTATCCTCCCACCTGCCGTCCTCATGCACAGCTCATGTTCTGCTCCTTACAGGTCCCACTGCACTGCTGGCTCATGAAATAGGATTTGGAAGAAGCGTGACTACGCACCCCCTGGCTAAAGACAAAATGATGAATGGAGGTACAGTACTGTTATCACTGTGTAAGGCTATGGGGTATACCCCTAAGGGTTTGGGGGATTTGTCCTCCTGTGGTGAAGATGTTGCTATGATCTAACTGCATATTACTATGAGCAAATCAGTGGCCTGGGGACATCACAGGTAAGATGGATGGATATATATATATATATATATATATATATCTCTCGATCTCGCCACTTTGGGTGCTGTGGCAGGTGTACTTTGTGGTCCAATATTAGTGGTGCTGTGCCAAAGGGAGGGAAAACCTTGAGGAACCAGCGACCAATAGCTGTATCAATTCTAGGAGGTGCTAGGAGCTATGAATTTTTTATTTTTTTTGTCATAGAGAACCATGTCAATGTGACTGCAGATGTGTTCCTTCAGTCAGTCTTGCTTGACTCCTCAGCTAACTTAAGGGTGTGTTCACACAGCAGGTTTTGAGGTGTAAATTCCGCTTCCAAATCCTCTACAAGAAACGTCTGACTAGGGGCGTATTTTGAAAAATCTTCCCATTTTACGAGCAAGAAACGCCTCAAGAATTGACACCGCTTATTTTTACATCCGGAATTGAAGTGAAAGGCTCACAATTTTGCTTGTGAAATGCGCTTTGTGTGAACGGCAAGGCGTGTTTTATATTCTAGTCAATGAAGGAAGACTTGACGCTTGTCTAAGGCTGATTTTGGGCCATTTTTCAGCCCGTTAAAGGTGGCCCAAAAATGCCGTGTGAACCTGATCTAAGAGGTGGATTGGTCCGATTTTAAAAATGGGAATGAGTTGGTTTTTTTTTTTTTTCTGAATTGAAACATTTGGGTGGAGAACTTATTTGACATTGATCGCAGTGCTAGGAAGCTTGTGTATTCCTATGGAGTTGCGTGACTTTGTGCCCAGTCATGAGCTTGTATCTGTGCCATCTGGTTCTAGTTGCTATTTTACTATGAGGAATGTTTGAAATTCTATGTCCATATATAACTTTTTTTTTTTTTTTTTTTCCCCGCCCAGTGCTTCCATATTGAGAAATGACGCCTTAGTTCGCCATGAAAATGTCTTCGCTTGCAGCACCCAGACAGACTTATGCTTCCATGGTATCAGTCAACAAACAGACCCGTGTAGTCAGATCCTGCAGTCTTCTTTCCCTCCTGTCGGTTATTTACTTCTTGCTAACTCGTCAAATATGTTTGTATAAAGCGGGAAACAAACAGAAGGAAATGTGACTACAGTATTAAAGGGGTTGTCTCACTACATTGATTCATCTTACCTCAGTCCTGTTATCGGTTTCATTTTGAATTCGGGGGCGTCTTTACTGGCTTCTGCTAGGCTGCAGTAGAAGTCAGATCTGTAGCTATAGCAACCAGTGCTGGCAGCCTATCAGGAGAGATCAAACAGGTCTGTAGCTATAGCAACCTATGCAGCCCATACAAGAGGGGATATCTAGGAATAGATAGGACCCTGTTAATGGAGACACTTTGGAAAGTGACTTTTTTTTTGCAAGATCTATAACATTAAAAGCAATCCTTGTAGTGAGACAACCCCTTTAAGCTAGGGTTGGTTTGTGTGTTACCATAGAAACCCATTGGGTGTCCTCTGTTAAAAATGGCTCGGCATAAAACTTTGCCAATAATGACCAATCACCGCTCCGCTTTGTTTTTTTCCAAAGCAGTGTTAGAATTGACACCTGCGCTGTGATCCAAGATGGTCTTGCTACGAGACGGATTTAGTAAATGAGGTCTGCGTTAGAGCGGCCAGCCCAAAACAATGGGGATGAAGCCAGCGTGTAGCTCGGGGGAGATGGCTGCACTTGCTCAGTACTCCTTGTCCTTTTCTATATCCATTCTCAATACAGCTGTGTATATTGAACTCCCATAGACCTGCATGGGGGAGAGCTGTGTAAGCACAGCCCTCTCTCCATTCACTGAGGCTGGCTTGTAGTGAGCTCTGAGCCGTCCTCCGAAGAGATTTTTTGTTTCCTATCGAAATCCTTTTGCGACTTATTATAAAGATTTGTTGTTTTCTATTTTTTTAAAGGAGCATCGAGAGAGTGAAAAGGTTGTGTGGATGACCATAACCTGTAACATGGATTCTATACACTGTATGACATGATGTAACACATGTATATGTGCGTGTATAACCTGAAGATCTGTCTGAAGTATACAAGGGTATGTTCACATGGCATTTTGGCTGCAGCAGGATCGCACGCTATAGTTTTGAATAGGGCGTCTGCTGCGTCATGACAAATCTTTGAAAGGATCCGAAAGACGCAGTGAGACGCATCAGCGATCACTCATCTGAACGCCGATGCTTGTTTTACATTGAAAGCAAAAATCACACTGCTCATTGTTAGATGCGTGTTTAGGTTCCAAAACACTGATCCAAACACGCATCCAAAAACAGATCCAACACGCCGTGTGAACATCCCCCAACACTCTCTTCATGTCTTGATTAAACCCAGTTTGACCTTTTTGTTGTTTCTCGTCCCTTCAGATCATTACAAGTACTCTGAGAACCGAGTGGAGAAGGACGGACACTACATCACCAGTCGTGGACCTGGCACCAGCTTTGAGTTCGGTCTTGCCATCGTGGAGGCCTTGTTGGGAAAGGATGTAGCTGATCAAGTAAAAGCCCCACTGGTTCTTAAAGATTAAGACCACCCCGAGACCACGGTGGCCGCCTTGCACTTGTAGTGATTGAGCTAGATAAACCAATCGTTCAATATCCAGGCCTTCTGATTCTGGGTCGTTCAGATGACGTACTTAGGCTATTTCCACACTGCAACAGGATTACGATCGTTCTCCGGCCTTTTCGTTTTATTAAAAGCGCCGCAGATACGATCGTCAGTGTGGTGCCATAAGAACGGCAATAGAAAAGACGAGTTGTTGTCTGCACAGCTTGTCTTTTCTCTGCCCGTCTTTCGGAGCAGCGGCGTATTAACAACATTTGTATTTAAAACGCACGGTGCTTTTCTCGTCTTCTTGACGTTTCCCATAATGAGCTATTGTATTGGGGCTCGTCGGGTAAAACATGAGTAAGCCGGCGCCCGGCTTTTGCACAAAGCGTGACAAAAGCCGCGGTCCAGCATCAGAGAGAGAACGCCGCTTTAAGGGCCGTTTTTTCTCTGATGCTGTGTAGACAGAGCCTTAGTTATTTCCGTACCAAACGGTCCATTCGTTCATCGGCTCCTTGCTAATGATCTTGCACTTAATTCTTGGCGTCTGCTGCTGTAAACGTTGATGTCTGACTCGGAATAAACCTCTTTAAAGAGTTCTTTCGGCCTCGTGTTCTATAGAAGGGATTATAGAGGATGTGTTACATAGAGTGACCTGATGATCGCATGTCCTGATCGTTTGGTTAAAGAGGGTTTAGACTTACAGATGTAGCTGCTCTAGTAAATGGTTACGTTCTCCATTAGGGTATGTTCACTTGGCTTATTTAGCCGTGTATTTCGGCACGCATTTTTCTGCATATTGAGCTTTATACGTGTGATAATTCATAGCTCTCATGGAGTACTATGGATTACACATCTCCCCGCGTGTACAATACGATCGTATTGTACACTTAGGGGAAGAATGGACATGTCAATTGTTAGCGGTGATTATGTGCCACTGACAAGGCATGTCTATGGGGCTGGCACCCGCCTGCCCCCCTCCCCAACCCCCGTACTTTGGAATTACACGCTGATCAGCGAATGGTTCCAAAACACACTGCATATTGCGGCGCGTACCATACGCGCCCCAATACGCCGTGTGAACATACCTTTAAGGCTGGGTTCACACCGTTTACCCCAATGAATACCACAATGCAACCGGCTCATGGAGATTAATAGTACAAATATAGTTTTCTGGACTACATTAGCTGGCAGCATATGCTTTTCATGCAAGACTCGAGTGTGGTAGTCCCAGGTCTTTGTGTGCCATCAGCAAATAGCGTGAGTTTAGTCTAATTAGGATGGTTTGTTCTTTTCATGTCTATGGGCCATGCAGTAGCTGCATCGGGGGACCTTGTCTCCTGCAATATCCCAATGGATATTTGTGTACACGCCCTAAACCTATTTTCTGTATTGTGCTAATTTGTCTTCTAGAAATTAAGACTAAATTGATCAATAGCTGCTATCATTGCTGTTTCCAGCAAGGGGGGGGGGGAGGTGTGTGTGTGTCACAGATTGGATAGTGTCAGAGTAAAGTGAGGCACATCTTATTGACCAGGAGATTGGTTTCACGCCATTTATTCATACATTGCCAGGAGGAACAACGACAACTTGGGAACAACATTATAAACTGTTCTAGAAATCCTAGAATTATCGAATAGAAGAGTGAAGAAATCGGGCGATCTCTTTTAGAGGCTATCTGAGTATATTTCATGGTGAGCTTTCGACAGTTCTAGCTCCCTTATTCAGACATGTTATACTAGAAACTGAAAATTCAGACTTTTTTTTTTTTATACACAAGACCTGGATCTTCAAAGAAACTTGCAAAATGCAATATTAGTAGAGGTTATTCACAACAAGTCAAGAAATACAGTCTGGAAACTTGTGAGGTGTGACAGGAGGTATCAGTAATTATTTCTCATCTATTTGCTATCAGGTGCGATTTGTTGCCCTCACAGTTCATATGTATTATGACATGAAGCTGCTGGAATATTCAGTCCATTTTGCAGAGTTTTACATTTTTGCATTAACTTGTATTCCCATTCCTTCCTCTCCCTCTGTGTCTTAATGTCCCATTAAGACCATAACCTGCAAATCTTCCATGGAGTGGTTTTCTCCAGAGAAATGTGCGGCCACTGGCAGATCTGTTCTGTTATTAATGGTGAATCTTTGTGAATTCATGCACTGACTGAGCCTCTATCCTGTATCCCCCACATAGAGGCCTGTGGTGGGACACTGCACACACATAATGCCAGTGGCCACACATTTCTCTGGAGAAAACCACTCCATGGAAGATTTGCAGGTTATGGTCTTAATGGGACATTGAGACGCAGCGGGAGAGGAAAGAATGGGAATACAAGTTAATGCAAAAATTTAAAACTGCAAAATGGACTGAATATTTATAGCCGCTTCATGTCACACTACATATGAACTGTGAGGGCAACAAATCACCCCTGATATCAAATAGATAAGAGAAATAATTACTGATCCCTCCTGTCACGCCTCACAAGTTTCCAGACTGTTTATTTCTTGACTTGTTGTAAATAACTTCTCTACTTGTATTGCATTTTGTTATTTTTAAGGATTCTAAGTTTCTTTTAAGATCCAGGTCTTTTGTGTATAAAAAGTCTGAACTTTCAGTTTCTTGTATAACATCATGTCTGAAGAAGGGAGCTAGTGCTCTCGAAAGCTCACCATCAAATATACTCAGCCTCTAAAAGGTATCGCCTGATTTCTTCACTCTCCTACTACTTTCTCTGGCTAACACGGTACAACATTATACTACTTGGAATTATCTAAATAATTGTATTGCCCATAAAAGTGACAGATGGCGGAGACAAGAAAATTATATTTGGTTTGCACATCTCCTCTCCCCCCCCCCCCCCCACCCTCCCCCCCCAAAAAAAAAATTTGTGGGGGGAGCATAGGTGCACACTGGTGTGGCAGTAACATACAAACACAATCCATATCAGCAGCTCTACTAGCACTAAAAACAAGCAAAACGACATAGGAATTTTTGGAAAAGCATTTCTGCTACTTTAAATACATTGAAAATTGAGGTTCTTGGGCTTACACAGTTTTGATCAAAAATGTAAACTAAAACTCAAAATTTTACATGTTTTCAAAGTGGCAGAAATGGCTTTCCCAAAATTCCTATGTCGTTTTGCTTGTTTTTAGTGCTAGTAGTGTGCTGCTGATATTAGATGGAGGAGCCACACAGAGTGCCACGTTTGGGGTGTTTCCATTTCTGCAAGCTCCTTATTCACTATTTACTGAAAGGTTTATTCCCTTTAACTTTCTGATTATCAACATGATCATTGCAGTGCCTACACACAGTGCACTTAAAGGGGTTTTACCACAAAGTAATATTGCTGTGGGAAGCTTGTAAATTAAACATTTTCACCATTCATCATTATTAAAAACTCTGCGCCATTTTTGTTTATGCTGCTCCCTTAGTGATCTATAGTGTACAGCTCGTCTCCAAGGGATACAACCAGGGACAAACCTCCCCAGTCCTGGTGGCACATGCTCAGGCATCCCCTCTGATCTCAGGCAGCTACTGTCAGTTTATTCCCTTCTTAGTAATCACACTCACTGCTGAGCAAGTGTTCAATTCTGAGTGCTGATATTCTACGCCTGTCCTCTGTGCCCCTTTAGTAATTAGTCAAAAGGTGCAAATAAATAAAAAGAAACCTCAATCAGGTGTGTGCATCCAGATAAAAAAAAATTCACATTTTGGTGGCTGTAGGAACGTGAACCTAGGACCCCTATGCTGGAGAGCAAAAGTGATAACCATTCAGTTACATTGTAGCTACTCACAGCTTTTTACATGAACAGACCATTGTTTGACTAGAGTGAGCACACTCTGTTGAAAGGCATGGTGATGTCAAGCCTGTTGGGTCACATGGTATGCAGTTCAAACAAACCATACACGCCCTGTTTTAAACACACTGGAGACAAACCAGGGATGAAATGCTTTTGTGGTAAAACTCCCTTTAAGGACTGGAGGTTGTGATGTATTTTATGGGTGTTCCCATAAATGCTTTTCCGCCCCTCTCGGAGAATGAGCAGGGCCGCGCTTGTCCTTCCCATCCATGTCTATGAGAGTTTTAAATACTGTATGGCAGAGTACACTTGCTCAGCTATAGATTCGTAACTCCAATAGAAATGAATGGGAGGGACCTGCACCAGGTGCTGCCCTCGTTCTGTTTGGAGATTGGACATTCAGAACAAACCGACCTCTGGCCTCGAATACCGTGACGGGGGGGTGGGGGGATTCATATTGGACTCAAACTTACCTCCTCTGTGATCCAGAGCAAAGATGCCTCTGTGATGCCTGATCTGCTTCATTGCTGCCCTTCCCCCAATTTGTGGCTCTCCCTCGTGTGCTGCTCATTCAGGAAGAGATTGCAGCAGTCAGTGATTGGTGGACTTGCCGTGTGACTGCTGAACCCTTCTCTCTGTATAGAGGAATATCTCCCATCTCTGTAATGACCCTTATGGGGGTAGGGATCCTAAGTCATGCTGGAGATGGAAGCATCGTGCTGCAGGTGCCATCTACTTACAGAAGCACCAAGACCACTGGTGCCAGAAAGGTAATGTAAGGTAAATGGACTTTATGATGGTGGACCGTAGCTCCTGACTGCAAACACAGGGGAAATGTGGAGCATGAAACATGATCGAATGGAAACTGGTTTTGGGCACCAGTTCACAGGAAAGACATTGTAGAGCTTGAATATGTTCAAACGCAGAACTATAATTAATAAAAGGACTGTGTGGACTACAATACCCAGAAAGGTGAGCAAGATTAGGGTTATTTAGATTAGAGCAAAGACGGCTTCGGGGGGACAGAATAAATATGTATAAATCTATCAGGTGTCAATAGAGAGCTCTCCCAGGAGCTATTTATACCCAGGACTGTATCTAGAACAAGGGGGCGTCCTCTGTGTCTAGGGGAAAGAAGGTTTCTATGTAGACATAGAAAGGGATTTTTTTACTGTAAGAGCAGTGAGACTGTAGAACTCTCTGCAGAGGAACTTATGGTGAATTCAGTAACAATTCAAAAAAGGGTCTGGATACATTTCTAGATGTAATAATTGAACAAGTTATAGTGACCGGGATTCTGGGGAAGGGTCTGGATACATTTCTAGATGTAATAATATAACAAGTTATAGTGACCGAGATTCTGGAGAAGGGTCTGGATACATTTCTAGATGTTATAATAGAACAAGTTATAGTGACCAGGATTCTGGAGAAGGATCTGGTCACATTTCTAGATGTAATATAACAAGTTATAGTGACCAGGATTCTGGAGAAGGGTTTGTATACATTTCTAGATGTAATAATAGAACAAGTTATAGTGACTGGGATTCTGGAGAAGGGTCTGGAGACATTTCTAGATGTAATAATATAACAGTTATAGTGACCGGGATTCTGGAGAAGGGTCTGGATACATTTCTAGATGTAATAATATAACAAGTTCTAGTGACCAGGATTCTGGAGAGGGGTCGTTGATCCAGGGATTTATTCTGATTTGCCAGATTGGATTTAGGAAGGATTTTTTTCCCCTAAAATGATGTCAATTGGCTTCTACCTCATGTTTTTTTTTTTTTTGCCTTCCTCTGGATCAACACTGTAGCACAATAGGCTGAACTGGATGGATGTCTCTTTTTCAGCCTTAAAACCTATGTAGCCCTTAAGGTAGGTTCACACAGTATATTTTCGGAGTGTACATGTGTGCGAAAAAAATAATGCGTTTGTTTCCTCCTTAAGATTCCACACTTGCAAGAATGGAAATTTGTACAAGAAAACGACGCGCACAGGCCGAGGCGGATTTCCGCCTCCTGTACTATTGAATTGACTTGTCACTGCTTTTCCGGCATGTGAAGTCCATATTGAAAAATACACAATTATTGCACGAAGACGATGATTTTACACTGCAATCAGTGAGTGCTGGACATAAATATTGTTTGATGCATATTTTGGGGCATATTTCGCCCTAAAATAAGCTTAAAATTCCGTCGGTGAACATACCCTTAGGCTGGGTTCACATGACTTTTTGGGCAAAAAACACATGGAAATCTCCAAAGAAGCATTTTATGCTATCTACAATATATGAAAAAAACTTTGAGATTCTTGGAGGTGGGTGTAGTGCAGCAAACCAAGATGAAGGTATCCATTCCTCCTTATATAGTTTAAAAGCAAATATGTGCCAAATACAACATATAATTCTGCACAAAAAACCCACCTCCACAGGCTGTTATATCAATGCACTATGCTTTGTAAGGTAGGTGCTTTTTTATTTTTCTCTCTGCATTTTGGAGGCCGTTTGGCACAGTGAGAGGTCTGAAGTTGACCCTTGTGAGAGATAAGATAGAGTAGGACCACCCGCCTGAGATCCCATTGTAAGCCGGAGGGTGGCTTGAGCATTTTTTGGCCAAAAACATGCGAACCAAGAATCTCAAAGTTTTTTTTCACATGACTTTTTGACACTTATTTTATAGTAGTCATTAAAACCTTGACTGGAATCAGAACTCAGAAGCGGTACGAGCCTCCATGATATTGTTTCTCAGTGTAGCCGCCGCTCCTGGCTTTGGCTTGCAACTACTGCAGCAAAATAGGTGTAAAAAAACACAGTGTGAACCCGGCCTTAGTGGTTTAAGAATAAAAGTAGAACATGAGTCCAGATTAGGAAATTGTTACCTCAAATTTAGAAAATTACCTTAACCAGCACAACTATGGCACTGGCTTGTGCTGCATTATAAACCATAACCACTAGAGGCCAATATTGTCTCATTACTGCTCTAAGGGAGACCTGTATGAATCGAATGCGTTGAAGTTAATTTTCTCATCTATTTTTCAGTGTATAATGCACCCGATGTATGAAAGTGGTTTTTGTGCGTTCATAAATGGAGTCTAAAGTTCACCGCTCCTCACCTGTGTGTTTGGCGCATTACGGAACTTAGACGCATTAGTGATGCACCAAACATGTATAAAGGCCATAGATAGGCTGGAAATAAGAGAAAGGTCATTAGACTAGCATGTCAGTGAATAGAAACTATTGTACTGATCCCGCTTGGAGGATCACAGGTCCCAGCAATACTTGTGCTGTGCTGGCTCTTGCTGTATGTAGAATAAAGGGTGAGAGCAGCAAAAATACATTTCAAATTTAATGTAGTCAAAATTTAAAAATCTGAACAACATTAGTTGTTTTTTTAATGGAAAATTACAGTATTTTTAGTTTCTATTAATTTTAAATACATTTTATAGGAGAGATTTTTTTATATTTTCGGGATATTATATATTTTTCTATTAATTTTATATGATAAAATTTTTATTAAATTTAAATAATTTCATTTTATGGAGTTTGATAATTATTAGAAATCACTTTTTATTATTGTACTGGTGGAAGTTGAGAAATATTGGACATTTTTTTCCCTAACAGCAAATCTAGCTCCACTTCGACTCCTCAGGCTCAGGCAGAGCACATTGAGATAGGTCTGCCTGTCCGAGCAGTAATGCGCCTTGTTTTGCCGAACCACGTTCATATATGTGTCTAATATTACGAGTGTGGAGCGACGCCCCCAGAACACCCCCTCATGTTAGGCGCATTAGAAAGTGTCGAGTCTTACGAACAATGTGCCTAACACATTCATTAGGCGCATTAGACATCGTAGCCGCTCACTTAGGCAGATTTTACGCCAGAAAAGGGTGAAAAACCCGATCATACAGGTCTCCCTAAATGTCACAAAGGTTGATTTATTTATTTTATTTTACATTTTTTTAGATTTTGTTTGCTGTTTTTTTCACTGCGCAGTATATCTCCCCCCAGCCTTGTGTAGGACAGACTTTCTTCAATGTTCCCCCATCTGAATGTTTCTGAACCATCCAAAATACTTTTGCTGTTTTAAGAAATCCTTTTGCAATCACTTACTGTAAAGTCCTATTATAGTAGTTTGCTCAGACTACATTATATCACAGTTTCTACATTTCAAACCCAGGGATATTCCCATTTATTTTATTATATTCATTTGTATAAAATAATTTGTATAGCACTGTCATATTCCACAGGGCTGTACAAACGTTGCTCCATTGGACCTCACAATCTAAATTCAATATTAACCTATCTATAGGTTTTCTGAGTGTGGGAGAAACCAGGAGAAAACCCACCAGGCACAGGGAGAACATGCAAACTCCATGAAGATGTTGTTCTTGGTGTGATTTGAGCCCAGGACCCCAGCGCTGCAAGGTGATAGTGCTAACCACTGAGACGCTGGGCTGTCCCATGTCTATGATTAGCTTTAAACATGTAGGCAAAGGTTAATAAACTGTATTACCAAATACATTGCTGCTTTGATTTGCTTCATTTTAGAACCAGAGCCGTTTTTACCTCCTGCTTGTTTACAGAAGCTTTCCTAGGTTACTTACCACCTCGCTCTACTTTAGTAGCCCTGACCGAATGGTGACATCACTTCCTTCTGTGTCTTATCAGCAGCACAGGAGCTTGTTTATGTTTCTTCCTTACAAACGTTAACCCTTTAGAGCCTAGTGCCCTGTTGTTTAAACCCCTCCATCACTAATGTCCCTCTAACAGGTTCAGCTAGGAATAGCAGAGCTAAATTGGCAACCACTGCTGCAGAACTACCTACAGCCAGAGCAGGAAGTGAAGAGCAGGCTCTGTGAAACAGTCTGATTGAAAAACCCCTTTAAGGCTGTGTTCACACGGCTTATTCCCGACGGATTTGTGAGCCGTATTGAGCTCACAAATCCGCCGTGAATAAGGGACGGGGGCGGGGCCGGAGCGCGGCGGGGGCGCCGCTCCCGGCCCCATAGACATTGCATTATCTACGGCGCGTACGTGCCGTAAATAATGTGCATGTCACTTTCTCCCCCCGCGGCGGGGAGGAGCGACGGAATCCACTGTTCTCTATGAGAGCAGTGGATTACCATAATTGCTGCCGCGGATGCCCGCTAGCAGCAAAAACCTGCTGCAGATACTAGCGCCAATCCAGCGCAATAAAAGCCTCTGTGACACGAGCCTAAGAGTTTACCATAGAGGATACACCTGATACAATGAAAAAAATCCTCTGCTGGATGGATGCAAACCTGAATATGTTAACTGTTGGGATATATGATATTTCCAGTCCTCTGTTTCCACCTGGCAGAAATTATTGTGAACATATGTTCTTATAAAACAATTTACTCTCTAAAGCTGTGGTCTCCAACCTGTGACTACCCAGCTGTCGTGGAGCTTAGACTCCGGAAATGCATTGACAACTCTCTGTTATCCGTTCTTGTTGGGAGTCGGTGTCTGACTGGGATGTCTGGGGCCCACCAGTGGAGTGGATTCTTAGGACCCCCTAATGGAGTTTATTCTTGGAGCTCATCAGTGGAGTTGATTTTGGAGCCGACAAGGGGAGAACATACAAACTCCTTGCAGATGTTGTTCTTGGTGTGATTTGAGCCCAGGACCCCAGCGCTGCAAGGTGACAGTGCTAACCACTGAGCCACTGGGCTGCCCCATCTTGTTGATTAGCTTTAAACATGTAGGCAAAAGTTAATAAACTGTATTACCAAATACACTGCTGTTCTGATTAGCTTTTGTTTAGTCAGAGCAGTTCTTACCTCCTGCTTGTTTACAGATAGCTAAATATGACACAAATATGTCCTTATTAGCAGTGTATCTGCCTAATGCTGCTCTATTGTATGGGCAGCATGGTGGCTCAGTGGTTAGCATGGTGTAGTAGGGTGGCTCAGGGGTTTGCCTGGTGTAGTAGAGTGGCACAGTGGCTAGTACGGTGTGGTAGGATAGCTCAGTGGTTAGCATGGTGTAGTAGGGTGGCTCAGTGGCTAGTACTGTGTAGTAGGATGGCTCAATGGTTAGCATGGTGTAGTAGGGTGGCTGAGTGGTTAGCATGGTGTAGTAGAGTGGCTCAGTGGCTAGTATGGGGCAGTAGGGTGGCTCAGTGGTTATAATGGTGTAGTAGAGTGGCTTAGGGGCTAGTACGGTGTAGTAGGATGGCTCAATAGTATGGTGTAGTTGGCTGGCTCAATGGTTAGCATGGTTTAGTAGGGTGGCTAGTGGTTAGCATGGTGTAGTAGAGTAACTCAGTGGCTAGTATGGTGTACTAGGGTGGCTCAGGGGTTTGCATGGTGTAGTAGAGTGGCTCAGTGGTTAGCATGGTGTAGTAGGGTGGCTCAGTGGTTAACACTATTGCTTTCCAGTGTTTTGGTGCTGGGTTCAATATACAGATTGATTTATCTGGAATTTGGACTGTGACCAATGAGAATAATGACAATCTCTGTACAGCGCTGTGGAATATGACAGCGCTATGTAAATGAAGGAAATAAATAAATGTCAGGCAGAACCGCCTCAAAAACATTATGGGCCCCTGGGCAGAGCACTGCAATGGGCCCTGTCCAAATACATGACATCACACTAGATCATGCCTCTAGCCATCCCTAAGCACACCCATATTATCACGCCACTTATGTCCTGAAGCCTACAAGACTGATTGGCAGGGAGCCTTTGGCCCCCTCCTCCACCATGTTTTTTTTTTTTTTGCACATCCTAAAAACACGCAAACAGCAAAATAAGCAAAGTCAACCATGGGGTTAAAGGTATATTTCTTGTATTCCTGGGAGAAGCATACCCCACCTGGGGCCCCTATACATGTGGGGCCCCCGGGCAACTGCCTAGTGTGCCAAATGGAAAAGATGGCCCTGATGGCAGGGTGATGTGGGTCCTGCTGGGCTAGAGGCCCATAGCACCTAAAGTTATGGTAACGCTTAGACATCTGAAAATACAGGTCAACAGATGTCCTCTGTGGAACAACTATGAAACTAGCTCAAATCTATAGGAACAATTCAGTAAAAATAAAAGCTTTTGCAGTTGTGTAAAAATTGCAAATACAATTGAAAGTAATAAGTGACAGGTGATGGGCAGCAAGTAAAGATAGCCGGTGGCCTGTGCAGGGGAAGGGGCTCTATCAGGTAACAGGGAGTCATTATCTGAGAGTTATATGAAGCAGATAGGCCCTCATAAAATGTCTTATCCCGATGGGGAGGAGATCCCTACATTGTCACCGGGCGCCGCTTATCATGCAGGGCTAAGGGTTACCGTGTCTTATCTCTGACAGTGTATAAAAAGATAAACCTTAGCAGCTGTGATAATACAACGACTTGATGCCTTGTAATATAGCAAAAATCAATGGGATTTAATGGGGTTTTCTCATCATGCTGTTTCACAGAGCCACAGGCAGCTTCAGACTCACACTTCTTGGTAAGGCTGTGGGTGGTTCTACAGCAGTGATTGGTATTTCAGCCCTACAACTCCTAGCTGAGCCTGTTAGAGGCACATTGGTGCTAGAGGTTTCAAAAGAGCACGCACAAGCCTAGAGAGCTCTAAATGTTTAAAAAGGTCAGTAAGAAACATAAACAAGCTCCTGTGTTGCTGATAAGACACAGCAGGAAGTGATATCACCATCTCGGGCTGCTACAGGAGAGAGAGGTGGTCAGTGACCTCCGGAAACTTATGTACAAAAACAGGAGATTAGAACAACTTTATTTCTGAAACAAAGCAAAATCAGAACAGCAATGTCTTTAAAAAAAAACCTTAGCATATATGGATTCGCATATTTACATTCCTTGTCCATACACATTCACTCACAATTTGGCCGGCGGGGCGGAAGCCCCATTTACATGTATTTTTTTTTTTTCTTAAGTGTGCAGCCCATTTAAGTTTTTATAAGATTAGGCAATGCTTATAACTCCTGGGTAGTGTTGTTCGAACTGTTCTAGAAAAGTTAAGTTCTAGTAGAACTTCTCAAATTTTTAGAAATGGAATCGAACCGAACATTTTACTGTTCGTTCGAGTAAAGTTCTAGTGCGACACATTTTCAGTTTTGTTTTCAGCGGCTTTCTGCACTTTTGGCGGCCATCCAATCATCTTTCTACACTTTTGGCAGCCATCCAATCACCTTTCTGCACTTTTGGCGGTCATCTAATCAGTGCAGAGCACAGAGAAGTGTCAAAAACGGCATTGCTGAGGTGTAGGGCTCTCATTGGCTGCTAAAATCACATGACCATGTTATATATATCTCACTGTATTGCCCTGTGAACGCCATTTTCAGCTCACTCTCTGTACTGTACAGACTGCTCTTAGTTAGATAGCATTTTCCTCTCCATAGACAGCAATAGTTAGGGAGTTTGGTATTGCTGGCTGCATCTTTCCCACACCCAGAAGCTGTTATTTGGTGACATTTGCAGGCTCACATAATGCCTAACCCTTATATACATGGATATATATTATACAGAGTGCTTGGATTTGCTAAATCATACTCAGTGCCTAAAAGTTCCGCTTTTGCAGTTTTGGGAGTTCGGTAATTGTATACCACACCGTCTCCAAATCTCCTATGTGTCAAAGGGGCTTTTGGGTCCCCTCAGGATACAGGGCCCCATAACAGCTGCTACCGCTGCACCGCCTATAGCTACACCCCTGCTTGCAAGCTGTCCTCATCTTTTCAGTTAGCCATTGAAAGGAATGAAGTATTTTAACCTCTCAATTTTTTCCTGTCACTCTTAAAGCCAAATTTTCTTCACTAAGTTGTTGTACATATCCAGTTTACTGTTATGGAAGGTAGTTACAGCTTCTCCTCACCTGTATAGGTATAAAAATTAACCAGAACATCTTCTCCCATAGACTTTAATGGGGTTAGAAGTTCGAGTTCGAATAGAACTTCAAACCAAACTCACAAAAGTTCGAGGTTCTAATCGAACTAGAACTTTTTACTGTTCGCTCAACACTACTCCTGGGCAGTTCTATTTTCTGCATTACTGGGGAGCTGCTGTTACCCCCAGAGATTATTACTTCCTTAATGAGATGACACCACTGACCGGGGCAGCTGTGTCCTATAACAGTGCTATAGCACGATGCCATCAGTTTATGCACTCACATGATGTGGCTGGACCCCCAAATTAGAAAGGGTCCCCGCATAGAGTGCATAGGTTTACAAAATACACATTTGTCATCTCCTATTTTTCCATAGCTTGTCCCAGCATATTTTACTTACAAATCTCCTAACTAATGACCTAATTCCTGGCAGCTATTAAAGCGATCACACCCAGTATAATTACTGCACAGTCCACGGTGTGAAATTATACATGTTTTTCCACCAGTCAGTAGGGAGCAGTAATGACTTGTCTTTTTCTTAAAGTTTTTGACAGTCACTGATCCCTCTAGAATTTTTCGCATACCATCAGACACCGTAATAATATTTACAATATTTTTTCCGACCTAAATATATTTGTATATTTTATTAATTAGAGCCATGATTTAGGGCTTACATGGGTCACAACTTTACCATAGTTCATATTTATAGAGGTTTTATTCCAGTAAAGGTCTGGTGGATCCATGGTAGACAACCACTGCTGAAGAGTTCTATAGAGCACTGATGTCATTGCTAAGCACTGGCTCCACCCACTTATTTAAAGGGAATGACTTCTTGTTTAACTCATGTTTTTATGTTAAACACATTTTTTAAGAATTTTTGTTTTGAATTTTCCATATCACTTTCAATATTTTTAACCCCTTAATGACTTTTGATGTTGCTGCAGACATCATGGCTGGCGGCTCCCGGCGCCGCAGCAGCGCTGAGAACAGATCTGTACTTCACAGCCCAGTTCCTAGAGCAGTCTCTGCAAGCGCCAGGGAGCGGCGGAAACCTCCGCTCCCCGGCGCTTAACACTTTGATTGCCGCGGTCAGTGACCGCAGCGTAATCAAAGGGCCTTCCCCTGCTCTGTTGGGTAATCGGGACTCCGGTGACAGACAGAGCCCGGGGAACGGCTGCACAGTCAGTCCTGGGGACTTACAGTAGCACCAGGGCTGTCTGTGTAACAAGCCAGCGATCAGGGCAGACTGTGTGCTGCCCTGATCGCTGCCTGTGTCAAAATGACACAGATTGTAGTGTATTAGCATATATGAAAATGCTAATACATTACTAAGTGTAAAAAAAAAATATAAAACAGTTATCCCTTCATGGGATTTAAAAAAAAAAGTAAAAAACTGAAAAAATGTAGAAGAAAATAAATAAAATAAAAATAAATATTTAATAAAAATTAATTGTGCATACATTACACACACACACAAAAAAAAAATCTTACACATATTAGGTATCTACACGACCGTAATAACCTGTAGAATTAATCTAAAACATTAAGTGTGAAATGTGAATGGTGTAAAAAATAATTTAAAAAAACAAAAAAAATTTGAACAACAATTCTGCAATAATTTAAGTGAACTTAAACTATTCCCTCCAAAAAGTCCAACTTGTGCTGAATAAAACAAGGCCTCATACAACTTCATCATCGAAAAAATAAAAAAGTTACGACTGTTGAAACGCAAGGAGGCAAAAACTAAAAAAAAAGTGCTGATCAAGTACTTTTCAAGCGTTCAGCTTAAGGGCTTAAAAAATCTTAAGTCCTGCAATTTTCACTTTGGCCACTAGTCCTATTAATAGCCTGACACTTCCTGTTCTGTAGAGAAATGTTTTCAGTAGTCTGCTCATGATCAGTACAAGCAGGATTACACTGAAAGGTGACACCAATGTGTATAGATAACACAGGATCCACTATTCACAATAGGAGATGTCACAGCATACCCCTCTCCTCCTCCCTGCACACTGACTTCTTCCCAGGCCACAGAGCATTCCTAGAAAACTCTCTCTCTCCCATGAAGCTGCTGTAAAGCATCTTTCTAAATACTGATCAAAGCAGCTCAGGCAAGATGGCTGCCCCCATAATCCATATACAGGCAGTCCCTGGGTTACGAATGGGACAGGGACTGTAAGTTTGTTCTTAAGTTGAATTTGTATGTAAGTCTGAACAGGTATAATTATTAAATGTAACTCCAGCACAAAAGTTGTTTTTTGTTTTGTTTCGGATAGTGCAGGAAAGGATTTGTTTTACTGTCTGTGCCCCTGTTAATATTTCACCTCATTTTCACCTCAGGTGCTGCTGTGGCATGCTGGAACTTGTAGTTCCACAGCAAATAGTAGCTGTGGAACATGGAACTACAAGTCTCAGCATGCCTCTGTTTGTAATTAGGGGACAGATATAAGTCAGAAAATTGTAAGTTGGGGACTGCCCGTACTGACAACAGAATTGAGAAATATACAATCAGAAAATAAAAACAACTAAGAAGAATAGAATATGTTTCAGTATCTTGTTTTTAATTAGTAAAAAAAAAATAAATTGGGGACAGATTCCATTTAATGTTTCAAACCTCTGAGCTCTCCTGCACTTTACTATCTTGCTTCTCCCTATACTTGCCATATTGTGCGATGTGACCTCACCTCTGTGGGCAACACCTAAGGGATAACTTGACACTCCTGCACCCACCTCCCATGTGCCACTAATATACATACTAGTGTCTTCCTAAGTGGCAGAAAGCCCTTGGGTGCCAAGCCCTGGATATGCTACTCATAGGACGAGTGCCCTCATAGTATTGTCAAAAGTTATAGTGCCAACAGTGTCTTCCAAAGTAACTGGGCCAAGTAACGTGCTACCACAGCGCACCCAAACCTGTGTATCAAAAAATAAAACTAAACTAAAGATACTCACCTATATCATTCACAGTGGAGCAGGCTGTAGGCCTCTTCTGGCCCGTGATCAACAATTTGGCGACCCAGAACTTCTAAGCAATACTAGTAACTTAAGTTGCTTTCACACGGAGCGTTTTTTTTGGGGATTTTTGGATGCATTTTTTGTACAGGACAGCACTTTTCTGCACAAAAAACGCATCAAAAAATGCTCCATGTGAAAGCACCTTAAGAAAGTTTTATACATATCCCCTTGTTGCATTGATTTTCAAGCCTGCAATTAATATACTCAGTAACAAACTAGAGATGTTACATAAGAACAGTGATAAGAACACATACCTAAAGTGATGGCTCATATAGTGCAGATTACTAGGTGGCACCTCCACCCTCGATCCAGTGTAACATATTGATAAACAGATTTAATATCACTGTCCTAAATTTAAACGGCATTAGGTTATGTTCACCTAGTGATGGACTGGGGTGCCTGGGGCCCACCTGTGGAGATAATTCTTGGGGCCCACCAGTGGAGTTGATTCTTGGAGCCCAGCAGTGGAGTTGGTTCTTAGGGCTCACCAGTGGAGTTGGTTCTTAGGGCCCACCAGTGGAGTTAATTCTTGAGGTCCACCAGTGGAGATGATTCTTGGGGCCCACCAATGGAGTTGATTCTTGGGGCCGACCAATGGAGTCGATTATTGAGGTCCACCAGTGGATTTGGTTCTTGGCGCCCATCAGTGCAGTTGATTCTTAGGTCCACCAGTGCAGTTGATTCTTGGGGCCCACCAGTGGATTTGGTTCTTGTGGCCCACCAGTGGAGATGATTCTTTAGGTCCACCAGTGAAGTTGATTCTTGGGGCCCACCAGTGGAGTTGGTTCTTGAGGTCCACCAGGGGAGTTGGTTCTTGGGGCCCACCAGTAAAGGTGAATTCTTGAGGCCCACCAGTGGATTTGGTTCTTGGGGTCCACCAGTGGAACTGGTTCTTGGGGCCCACCAGTGGAGTTGATTATTGGGGCCCACCAGTGGAGTTGATTCTTGAGATCCACCAGTGAAGTTGATTCTTGGGGCACACCAGTGGAGTTGGTTCTTGGAGCCCACCAGTGGAGTTGATTCTTGAGGCCCACCAATGGAGTTGGTTCTTGGGGCCCACCAGTGAAGTTGATTCTTGGGGCCCAAGAGGGGATGTAGTTCTTGGGGCCCACCAGTAGAGATGATTCTTGGGGCACACCATCGGAGTTGTTTCTTGGCGCCCACCAGTGGAGTTGATTCTTGCGGCCCACCACTGGAGTTGTTTCTTGGGGCCCACCAGTGGTGATAATTCTTGGAGATGACCAGTGGAGATGATTCTTGCCGCCCACCAGTGGAGTTGATTCTTGAGGCCCACCAATGGAGTTGGTTCTTGGGGCCCACCAGTGAAGTTGATTCTTGGGGCCCAAGAGTGGATTTAGTTCTTGGGGCCCACCAGTGGAGATGATTATTGGGGCCCACCAATGGAGTTGATTCTTGGGGCCCACCAATGGAGTCGATTCTTGGGGCCCACCAGTGGAGTCGATTCTTGGGGCCCACCAGTGGAGTCGGTTCTTGAGGCCCACCAGTGGAGTTGGTTCTTGAGGCCCACCAGTGAAGATGATTCTTGAGGCCCACCAGTGGATTTGGTTCTTGGGGCCCACCAGTGGAGATGATTCTTGGGGCCCACCAATGGACTTGATTCTTGGGGCCCACCAGTGGAGTAGATTCTTGACGACCACCAGGGTAGAAGATTCTTGGGGCCCACCAGGGGAGTTGGTTCTTGGAGCACACCAGTGGTGATGATTCTTGGAGATGATCAGTAGAGATGATTCTTGGGGCCCACCAGTGGAGTTGATTCTTGAGGTCCACCAGTGAAGTTGATTCTTGGGGCCCACCAGTGGAGAGGATTCTTGGGGCCCACCAAGGGAGTCGATTCTTGGGGTACACCAGTGGAGTTGATCCTTGGGGCCCACCAGTGGAGTTTATTCTTGTGGCCCACCGGTGGAGTCGATTCTTGGGGTCCACCATTGGAGTTGATTATTGAGGCCCACAAGTAGACTTGATTCTTGGGGCTCACCAGTGGAGTTGCTTCTTGGGGCCCACCAGTGGAGTAGATTCTGGGCAGGGCAGTTCCTAGGCTAAACTGCACTCAGGGCGAGGTGAACAAATTTCGCCGCCCCCCTCCCGTAACATAATGTGCCATGATGCGACACATTGCATCACCGTCAACCAAATATACAAAAAGCTTAAACACAATGTGCTACGTATAAAACTACTAAATAAGTCATACAGTTACCAAATAACACTGCTACACAAAACTAGAATCCCAGGCTATTAGTACCAATATCCTATTAAGACCACATTTCACCAGCACATAGTGACCAAATAATACCGCCACACCATTGACCACATATCTCCAGCATATAGTGACCGAATACTGCAACACTATGACCACATATCATCACCACATAGTGACTGAATAATACACAATATCATTACTGAATACAAACAATTATACTACAACCTAGATTAACGGCATACAGTGACCATAGAGTGGTGGATACCAGCTGTACACAGGCTCTGCAGACATATAATCGATTACAGTAAAGTTACATCCAGGCACTTACAGGAGACGTCTTTGAAGAGTTGTTCGATTTCTCTTTTTCTTCTCCATCTGTCCCAGACGCCATGATGTCTTCTCCCGGCCAGAAACTCTTCACTGTAGAATTTACAAAACAAATATTTTAGACTCCTCAATTTATCAGCGCTTCTTTACCAAATCCTATCTCTATACAAACTCCCCATCTAAAGCACCTCATATGGTAGCCATGTAATATGCTTCCTGTAGCCATTTAGTAGCCCCTGTAGCCAGATAATTGCCCCTGTAGCCAGGTAATATGTCTCCTGTAGCCAGACAGTAGCACCTGTAGCCATGTAGTAGCCCACTGTAGCGAGGTAGTAGGCCTCTGTAGCCAGGTAGTAGGCACCTGTAGCCAGGTAGTAGCCCCTGTAGTAGCCCCTATAGCCAGGTAGTAGCCCCTGTAGTAGCCCCTATAGCCAGGTAATAGCTCCTATAGCCAGATAGTAGCCCCTGTAGTAGCCCCTATAGCCAGGTAATAGCCCCTATAGCCAGATAGTAGCCCCTGTAGTAGCGCCTATAGCCAGGTAGTAGCCCCTATAACCAGATTGTAGCCCCTGTAGTAGCCCCTATAGTCAGGTAGTAGTCTCTGCAGCTAATGATAATAAAATTAAAAAAACATACTCACCGTGCCTCGGTCCCTGCGTCCAGGTCCGGGAGCTGTTGAGCGGTGTAAGCGGCTGACGTCATCATGCCGCTTACGCTGTCACGCAGCTCCCAGGGATCTCCTGGGCCAGCAGAGGCTGCCGACTGAGGAGACCCAGCGTCGCAGGGGGCGTGAGGAAAGCAGTGCGCCCCCTGCGATGCTGATACATACAGGGGAGAAGGCAGGAGGGTAATGATCAGTCCTGCCTCCTCCCTGTATCAGAAGAAACACAAGAAACAATTCCACCGGAGGACCCCAGAATCAGGGCCGTTCCTAGGGGCGGGCGAGGCGGGCGATCGCCCTGGGCGGCGAGGCTCCATTCACCTGAGGTTAGGCCTTGACTCTGCGCGGCAGTTTTACAACGGCCGCTGTTTTTCTTTTGAGGTTTTACAACGGCCGCGAAGAGTCAAGGCCTAACCTCGGGTGAATGGAGCCTCGCCGCCCCGGGCGATCGCCCGCATCGCCCGCCCCTAGGAACGGCCCTGATTCTGGGGGCCTCCAGTGGAATTGTTTCTTGTGTCCCTCCATTGAAGTTGTTTCTTGTGTCCCTCCATTGAAGTTGTTTCTTGTGTCCCTCCATTGAAGTTGTTTCTTGTGTCCCTCCATTGAAGTTGTTTCTTGTGTCCCTCCATTGAAGTTGCTTCTTGGGGACCACCAGTGGAGTTGATTCTTGGAGCTCAGCAGTAGAGTTTATTCTTGGGGTCCAGCAGTAGAGTTGATTCCTGGGGTCCAGCAGTAGAGTTGATTTTTGGGGCCCACAAGTAGAGTTGATCGTTGAGGACCCGCCAGTGAAGTTTATCCTTGAGGCCCACCAGTTCATTGAGAGCTATGAATACCTGCTGTTTTCCCCAGTGTGTGACATGCAATTATGCGCTTAAATACGCCCTGCAATTATGCCGTGTGAACATACCCTAACAGTCCAATTGACTCGGTTGCCCAGAACAACCAATCAGATCTCATAGCAACCAAACACAGCGCAGCTTTCATTTTTAAAACTGCTCTGGAAAAAAGAAAGCAGAGCTCTGATTGGTTGCTATGAGATTTGATTGGTTGCTATGGGCAACAGAGACAATCCTACTGTTAGGATTTCTTGTACCTTATATTTAGCACTATGCCGCATGTCATGATTAAATCTCGCGCATTTTACGACGTCACTGAGCCACGCTCCTATTCCAGACACTCTTCACACTTATCCAGTGAGGAGTAAAGCGTGTAGTGCACATAATAAATTTGGCGCTTGGCATGAATGTCATTTTGCTTATTAAATCCCGTCCAACATTATGTGCGTTCAGTCTGTGTCTGTTTCTGGGAAAGCTGGATGACAGTGAACCAGCCGGCAATTACAGCACCCACAGCATTGGCATCCAGCTTTTCCAGATTCCTGAACAGCAAATTTCTTTAGTGACATATTCCACTTTCCCATGTTATTGCTGCACAGCTGCTTTTCTGAGTTCTAGGAAAGCTGGGTGATGAGGAATATGATTACAGTAGTCTCAACATTGCTATCCAGCTTTACCAAATCCTGAAGGTCAAATTTGCCCTGGGACACATGGATACATTCTCTGCTCCCATATTTACTGTGTTGGTGCAGTCGGTGGATTTGCCTTTCTGGACTCTATAAAAGCTGTAAGAGGGTCTCTGAATTTCACTGAATATTCCCAACTCAAGATAAGACCAAGAAATGGCTGAATAGAATCCATGACAATCCAAACCATAGGGCAGGCATTCTCAAACTGCGGCCCTCCAGCTGTTGGGAAACTACAACTCCCATCTTTCCCACTGATAAAAGATTATATAAATGAATGATGGGAGTTGTAGTTTTCCAACAGCTGGCAAGCCGCAGTTTGAGGATGCCTGCCATAGGGAACAGAATGGGACCGTCCAATACTCCAGAATATCTGATAGTCCGGCACCTATCATATCCCATTGATGACGCCAGATTGAAAGAATTTTACTGCACATTATTAGGTCAAAGACACAGGAGTACAGGCTACGCTGCCATCTACATCAATGGAGAGGGAGAGCTCCGCTTAATTTCATGTATGAGTAACCAGCAAGGAAACTCCACCTAATTTTAATTAAACAGCAGAACGAATAATAACAGTGATTTCAAAATGGCATCATGTAAAGTTATGGGTGGACTTCCCCTTTAAAACCTTGTAAAGTACATTATAAAATAGAGTACATTATCAAACTACATTAGATGAACAATATCTATCTATCTATCTATCAATCAATCTAGCATCTCATTTATAATCTCTTTTTCTATCTATCTCTTTTTCTATATATATATCTATTCTATATCTATGACTTTTTCTGTCATCAACAGGGGCGTTGCTAGGGTCCCAAAACATCCGGGGCCCGGGCCCTTTGTGTTTTGCTCAGTAGTGTGGGGTTCACACGGAATTTTTCGTGCCTTATTGTGTTTTTACAGAGAAAAAACTTCTGTTTCTGTCACTAATTTTCTGCATATCCCACATAGATCGCGTCCATCACCTCAGCAGTCACTGCACAATGAAAATCAGAGCTGACAAATTTACTTTTCAAAATCGCTCACCTCCATATGACAGTGTAATACCTTATACATAACAGTCACCAAAAAATACACCGATACATGGAGCAAATCTACCGGACAAATGATTGTTACTAAAAACACTCCTACAAAACCAAGACCCAAAACTATTACTACTCAAAGGGGTTGTCTCGCTACAATGATTGGGTTTTAATTAAAAGATCTTTAAAAAACAAGCAGCTTTGCAATATATGTTCATTACAAATGTCCTACTGATTTTGAGTTATCCCTGTTAGTAGTAGTGCATCAGCTCCTGAAATCACTATAGCCACTGACCTGTTGATCTTTATCTCACTGGCTGCAGGTCTGATGACTGATGACTCACTGAATACAGGTCTGAGCACAGAGCTCCTCCTGCACAGTATGTGATGCTTCTGTAATGGAGGGAGGGCTCTGGCTTCTGTGTATGTGTGGATTAACCCTGTGTGTGCCTGCTCCCTCCTGCTCTCTACACAGATTGAGGAGAGCAGAGATGAGGCTGATCTGTAGTCAGTAAATGGGACAGCAATGAAGTGTGTTACTATAATTATGATGTGTCTGTGGAGCTCTGACTACACTAATAGAACAGATCAGGGAGGCATATGAACCGTTCATATCCCTCCCTGCTCTGCTGTATTAGTGACACATGCTGATTATAGTAACACACTTCACAGCTGCCCTGTGTCTGTTCTGACAGGATTTGTTTGTTGTTGCTGGAGATGTGGCCCGAGCCCCGGATAAAACTGCCTAGCGACGCCCCTGGTCATCAATTTACCTAGTCACACATATACTTTTCTATCTATATATCAATCTATCTATCTATCATCTCTTTATCTTTCTCTTTTTCTACCTGTTCTACCTCTCATTTATCATCTCCTTTTCTATCTATATATCTATTGTCAATCTGTTCTCTATCTATGACTTTTTCTGTCATTGATTTACCTAGTCACACATCTATCTTTCTATCTCTTTTCCTATCTATATAACAATTCTTTATTTGTTTATCTATCTCTTTTTCTATCTATATATCTATTCTTTATCTATGACTTTTTCAGTCTATATATGCCTATCACCGATTTATCTAGTCACACATATTTTTCTATCTATTTTTCAATCTATATATCAATTCTTTATCTATCTATCTATCTATCTATCTATCTATATATAAATCTATTATCAATTTATCTAGTCACATAGCTTTTCTCAGGCTCTGAAACCCCAGAATGTAAATCTATACTGTTATGCATTCTACACGTGAACCAGGAAGCACAGGATGATCAGAATGATAGTTATTACCTAAATGTTAATGAAACTGTGATTCAGTCTATGACATTGGGAAACGACAGGTAAAAAAATAATGTCCCCACGGCAGGTTTTTTCATCTGGTTCTACAGACGGTTTTCGGTTTTGAAAGCCGTCTGTAACCCAGCTGTCAAACTTTAACACGGACCTTAATGGAAAATCCCCACTGCACGGATTTTCCACCAGACGGTTTTTAGACCGCCGGCGTTCTGAAACACATAGAACATGTTTATTCTTTTGCCCAGTTTTCGGGCGGAAAATGGACAGGTCGGTTCAAAGGGAGGGGGGAGGGGGAGCTTTTCTCTGGAAACCATGGAGAAAAGCCGTCCCCCTGCCTGCCAGAAATAGAGCAAATACTGGTTGGGATTTCTCGACTAGTATTTGTCCTGTGCCGGGTAAACGGCCCCTAAAACTGTAAAGTCTTATTTGCTCTATATTAAGGCCATGTCCCCACGGCACCGGTTTGCGGCCGGTTTTTCAGATGATTTACGGTTTTGCAAACCGTCTGAAAAATCGGCTGCAAACTTTTACATGGGCCTCTATGGGAAACCCGTGCAGCAGTCCCAACTGCATGGGTTTTCCGCCCCACGGCTTTTCAGAGCGCCGGCCGCCCGAAAAACATTGTGCATTTTCATTCTTCCGTCCGGTTTTCGGACGGAATATAAACAAGTGAATGTGAAGGGGGAGGGCTAATCGCTAATTACGGAGAAAAGCCGCCCCCCCCCCTCTCCCCGCGGCCGTGTGCACGGCACAAAAAACGGACAAATACCGGTCGGTTTATCCGACTGGTATTTGTCCTGTACTGTGTAAACGGGCCATAATGATCTGACCTGCACTACCTTATACAGCCACTACTAAATGTGTGGAGCCGTGCCTGGTAGACAGTGGAGCTGACACAACATCTGCAAGGAGAGGGGACAGAAATCAGACCTCCACAGATGTCATATTGACGACGTATATCCTGACTATAAGCTCTTAATATTGAGGTTCCCCTACAACCCTGCACGGCCTCCTGCACATAATGAGACTTTTATGACTTTTAGGGTATGTTCACACGGGCTAATTTCGGCAAGTATTTCACGTCGTATTTGCGGGGGTACGCGCTCATCAGCGCGACTCCCAAATCACCCGGCGTAATTGCGGCCGTATGTGTACGCACCGCAATTACGCCGGGTGAACATAGCCGTAGTATTATGGAGCCGCTGCTGGGGTCTCTGTACAGCACCGCATCCTCTGGGGGCGAACCGCACTATGATACAGCAGATGGCCGAACATGGCACAATAACCCCGGGAAATAAAAGTTTAGGCTAACCTGGCAGCGCCTCTTCTTTCCAGTGGACCTTCATTGGCTGTTTTTTTGATGAGAACACATCTAGCCCTCTTATAACGTATTGTACGAGTATGACTGCTACTGGAGAGATCAACGACATGATGCCACAGAAGGTTAATATTAGTACCATGTCCCCACTACCTAATCTGCTACATCTGGTCCAGGCTTAATCCTCCCCCCCAAAAAAAGAAAATTGTCCATTATACACTATGACAGGAAACCAAGGATTAATCACCGGATCATGACCCTTTACTGCAGTCTGGGGGGTCTCATCAGCTCCAGCTAATTACTACCCTGCACATGACAATTATTCGCCATTGTCAATTATCTCTGGATGGCAGAAGATGGTGACAGATACCGTCAGTTGGAGGGGGCTTTGTTGTCTCATTTTGTTTTGAAAGGAAAAAACACATTGGTCGTCATATATCACAATTGTCTCTCTGTTCGATCCCTTCACAGCAGAATGCACAAGCATTGACCCACTATCCACCTTAAACATTGGTCCCTATTGCCATCACTGGACCAAAAATGGTACTGTTATGGTGGTACAGAGGCTGTCACTAATATAGGGGCTCTTTGCTTAGGACTAATATGGGGGCACTGTCGATAGAAATATTATGGTGGCACTGTGAGTAGCTCCTCTATACGGGCATTACAGATAGCACTGTTATAATGGCACTGTGAGTGGCTCTGTTATGGTGCCCCAGGTAGTTGCTCCATTATTTGGTACGGTAGATGGCACTGTTATGGTGGCACTATAAATGGCTCTATTCTGTGTGTATAGTAGCCAGAACTGTGTTGTTGGAACAGAGACTATCTCTCTTATGGGGGCACTGTGCACAGCACTTTTATAGTGGCACTATCATTGGATCCATTAGGCTATGTTCACACGGTGTATTTGCAGGGCGTAATAACGCCCCGCAATTACGCCGTGTGACCGGGGGCGGGAGCGGGGGACTGAGCAGGGGGCTGGCACTTCGCCGGCCCATAGACTTGAATTGAGAGCGGCGCGTATACGCACGTAATCCATTGTTCTCTATGTGAACTGTGTATTAACGTAATGAATGGGCCGTTTTCGGTCCGTAATTGGCGCACTTCGGCGCGTAATTACGGACCGAAATACGGCCCATTTTAAGCCGTGTGAACATGGCCTTAAGGGAACACTGTGCACAGCACTGTCATAATAGCACTGTGAGTGGCTCTATTTTGGAGGCACTGTGCAGAGCAATGTTATGGTGACACTCTGACTGGCTCTATTATAAGGACACTGTGAGTGTCACTCTTAAGGGGTGTTCACATGGCGTATTGCGGCAGCTTATCTGTACGTATTTCTCAGCAGGTAATTTCCTTTTACGGCGTACATCACGTACCGAGAAATACGATGGAAAAATCTGAACGATGACGGGGATTTTACTAGTAACATTCTTTTTACTGTGTTCATGGGCTGTATTTTGCCGCAATTATGCGCCGAAGTGCATCCCGCTAATACGCCGTGAGAAAACCCCCTTAGGGTATATTCAGATGCAGTAGATTTGCTGCTATGTCTGGGATTGTCCCAATCATCTGAATCGGAATTGAAGAAAATCCATATGCTTTCTGCAGAAAAAACTCAAATCACTGAAGTGGAAAATCCAGCAGCAAATCTATTGTATGTGAACATAACCTTAGGGTATGTTCACACGGTGTGTTGGATCCAAAACACATGCAGGTACGTGTTTGGCTGCGTTTTGGCTGCAGCAGGAACACACCCTATAGTTTTAAATAGGGCGTCTGCTGCGTCTTTCGGATCAAGATCTTTGAACGGATCCAAAAGACGCATCAGAAAGACGCCTGTAAAACACGCATTGGAGACCACTCGTCTGAAAGCAATGATAATCACACTGCTCATTGTTAGATACGTGTTTGGATCCGTTTAGAGTCCGAAACACGGATCCAAACACACATCTAAAAACGGATCACAACACGGAGTCAGCATGCCGTGTGAACATCCCCTTATGGAGAAAGGTTGGTTGGTGCTGTTAAAGTAGGTTCACATGGCTGATTTCCAGCATTGAAATTTTCAGCTCTGAATTAGCATAGAATCCATGCCTAAAATCCGTGTCAGGAAACGCAGATTTTGGACATGGATTTGCTACTTTCTGATGTGGATTTGATGCTGATTTCAGGCACAGATTTTTAGCCTCCATATACTATCTTGCTGAATCCGCCTCAGTAATTGACGTCAGTTCTTTTTCAGCGCTGAAAATAAATTTGTGCTGTGGAAAATCAGCGTTGTGTGCACAGTGTCCAAACCAGCCGTGTGAACATACCCTTAGGGTGCTTTCACACAGTGTGTTTTTGGTGCATTTTTTTTTTTTGCAGAAATTGACAGCTGTGCATTTCTGTAAATGAATGCACTGTGTGAAAGCACCCTTAGAGTATGTTCACACGGCGTGTTGACTCCGTGTTTGCGTATGTTTGTAGATGTGTTTTTGGATCTGTATTTCTGACCCTAAACGGACCTAAACCCGCATCTAACAATGTGCAGTGTGATTTACATTGCTTTCCATGTAAAACATGCATCGGCGTTCAGACGAGTGCGTCTTTTTGATGCGTCTTACGGCTCCGTTCAAAGAATTGTCATGTCAATTCTTGATCCAAAAGACGCAGCAGACGCACAATGTAAAACTATAGGGTGCGGTCCTGCTGCAGCCAAAATGCAGCCAAATACGCACCTGCATGTTGAATGCTATTTGAATGCGATTTACACAGTGCTTTTGGATACATTTTTCGGATCCTATACGGATCCTACACGTCGTGTGAACATACCCTTAGGGCTTGTCCCCACGGCACGGTTTTTCAGTCGCTTCTCGGTCTTGAAAACTGGCTGCAAACCGGCTGAAAAACTATTACATGGACCTTAATGGTAAATCCGTGCAGCGGTCCCCACTGCAGGGATTTTCCGCCTGCCGTTTTTCTCAGACCGCTGGTGGTCCGAAAAACAGAGAATATGTTCATTCTTCCGTCCGGTATTTGGACGAAATATGAACATGTCTATGTGAAAGGTGAGGGCTTTTCTCTGCAAACCACTGAGAAAAGCTGTCCCCTGGCGGCCATGTGCACGGCACGAAAAAAGGATACCAGTCGGATAAACCAACCGTTATTTGTCCTGTGCCGTGTAAACGGCCCCTTAGGGTGCTTTCACACAGAGCTTTTTTGGTGCGTTTTTTGACGTGTTTTTTTGTGCAGAAGTGTACAGCATTAACTGCTGTACCTTTCTGCACAAAATACACAACCAAAAACGCATCAAAAACTGCACCGAAATGCTCCTTGTGAAAGCACCCTTAGGTCATGTCCCCACTGCACGGGTTTTCCACCCGGCAGTTTTTCAAACCGCCGGCCGCCCGAAAGACATTCTACTTGCACATTCTTCGTCTGGTTTTTGGACTGCATATGCGCATATCAATGTGAAGGGGGAGGGCTTTTCTCCGCTCATCGCAGAGAAAAGCCGTCCCCCCTGCGTCCGTGGGGACGGCACTAAACAGGACAAATACCGGTTGGTTTATCCGACCGGTATTTGTCCTGTGTAAACGGCCCCTTATATGCTGAAGCACATTTTGGCTGTGAAGCCTATAAGGGACAGGGCACATGTTTGTATTTTTTTTTATTCATTTCATACAAGTAGACATAATATCAGTGTAATGACGTGACCCACCCATGTGATCATCTACAGTTCTATGGGCTCATGTATTTTCTGGAAATCTGCAGAACTTTTGTAATAACATCCATATCCTGTTCCGCGTCTTCTCAAATTCATTGAATTATAGTTAGTAGTATTTTGCAAATCTTGGCAAAAAATAAAACGTCAACATTTTATAAAAGAAACATTGAGCAGAATCACGGAAAAAAAAAATGCTGAAATACAGTTTACTCTGTCTGGGGCTGTGCCCGGCTGAGTGAAGACAGCTCGGAGAGTAGAAAGGGCTTATTGCACTGCTCAGGAAATTAATGGAATATCTGGAAAATAAACGTGGGCCGACACCATAGAATAAACATAGCTCATCGGACAAGGTGGAGGCGCCCTTACTCAGTCACAGATCCGACACACAACAGGATAGACTCATGCAATAACAGGTGAACACACCCGAGGTCAGGGCAAAAGGTACAGAGACCGTCATCCACAATCTCCCTATAACATTATAAACCCCAGAGTAAATGAAAGTCCTTGAGTTCTCCTCATGTTCTGCAAAGTTCGGGTAAGTTCACACGGCTTATTTTGGAGCGCATATCGCCACGTATTGCGAGCATACTGTGCTCAAAAACGAGCGAAATGCGCCCCAATCATTACGGTAATCCACAGTTCTCATAGAGAACTATGGATTACGCCTCCTCTTCCCGGGTGTACAATACGATTGTATTGTACGCGCAGGGAGATAATTGACATGTCATTTATTCGCGGCACAAAAGCTAATGCTTGTAATGCTTGTCCAGGGGCGTCGCTAGGCAGATTCACTCAGGGCGCGAGCCCCGAATGAATCTGCCTGTGCCCCGAGTCTCGGCGGCTCCAGGCCGCTGCGTGGGCCTGGACGCTCCTTGGTGCGGGCGGCGCCCGCCGATCTCTGACTGCACGGCTGTTTCACAGCGGCCGCGCAGTCAGAGTCGGGAAGGAGGCAGGACGGATCGTTCCCGTCCTGTCTTCTCTCCTGTATGTACAGCGCTCACCGAGCACCGTACATACACCTGAGCGTCGCAGAGGGCGTGACGTGCTGCTTTCATCACTCCCTTGCGACGCTGGGATCCTCTCATCCGGCAGCTCTGTGGAGGTCATGGGGCCCAGCAGGACGGCATAAGCAGCGTGATGACATCACGCTGCTTACACAGCTCTCAAGCTGCAGGACCTGGACGCGCGGACCGTGCCTCATTAGGTAAGTAGGTTTTTTTATTTTATTTTTATTAGCTAAGGGGTAGATCACTGGCTACAGGGGGCATATGTGGCTACAGGGGGGCATATTACTGGCTACAGGGGGCATATGTGGCTACAGGGGGGCATATCACTGGCTACAGGGGGGCAGATCACTGGCTACAGGGGGCATATGTGGCTACAGGGTGGGCAGATCACTGGCTACAGTGGGCATATGTGGCTACAGGGCGGGGGGCAGATCACTGGCTACAGAGGTCATATGTGGCTACAGGGGGGCATATCACTGGTGGCTACAGGGGGGGCAGATCACTGGCTACAGGGGGCATATGTGGCTACAGGGGGCAGATGTGGCTACAGGGGGCATATGTGGCTATAGGGGGGCATATCACTGGCTACACTGGGGGCATATACTGGCTACAGGGGGCATGTGGCTACAGGGGGCATATTGTGGCTACAGGGGGCATATGTGGCTACAGGGGGGCATATCACTGGCTACAGGGGGCATATGTGGCTAGAGGGGGGGCATATAACTGGCTACAGGGGGCCATATGTGGCTACAGGGGGGCAGATCACTGGCTACAGGGGGCATATGTGGCTACAGGGGGGCAGATCACTGGCTACAGGGGGCATATTTGGCTACAGGGGGCATATGTGGCTACTGGGGGGCATATGTGGCTACAGGGGGGCATATTACTGGCTACAGGGGGGGCATATTACTGGCTACAGGGGGCATATGTGGCTACACAGGGCATATTACTGGCTAAGGGAGCATATTACTGGCTAAGAGGGCATATAATTGGCTAAGAGGGCATATTACTGACTAAAGGGTCATATAACCTGGCTAATGGGGTATATTATTGACTAAGGGGGCATATTATTGGCTAAGGGGGCATATAACCTGGCTAAGGAGAAATTTTAACCTGGCTAAGGGGGCATATTACTGGCAAAGGGGGCATATTACTGGAAAAGGGGGCATATTACTGGCAAAGGGGGCATATTACCTGGCAAAAGGGGGCATATTACTGGCTAAGGGGGCAGTAACCTGGCTACAGGGGGCTAATAACCTGACTACAAGGAGGCATATTACTGGCTACAGGGGGCATATTACTGCCTAACATGGGCAGTAACCTGGCTATAGAGGGCAGTAACCTGGCTCGCGGGGCTCATAACCGGGCTCTAGGGGGCTAATAACCTGGCTAGAGGGGCTAATAACCTGGCTAGAGGGGGCAACTACTTGGCTAAAGGGGGCTACTACCTGGCTATAGGGGGAAAATATTTACCTATAAGGGGTAATTTAATTACCATTTGGGGCACTTTTAGATGGGGATTTTGTATAGAGATACGAAATTGTAGAGAAATGCTGATAAAATGAGGAGTCTAAGATGTTTGTTTTGTAAATTCTACAGTGAAGAGTTGTGGACGGTAGAAGTCATCATGGCGTCTGGGCCGAATGGAGAAGAAGAGAAAAAGAACAACTCTTCAGAGACGTCTCCTGTGAGTCACCAAATGTAACTGCAGTGTAATCACTTATATTTTCTGAGCCTACATACAACCAGTATCTACCACTATCTGGTCACTGTATGGCGGGTGGATTTTTGTAATCAGAGTCTGTGTACAGCTGGATAGTCACATGTGGGGGTCGCGTTCAGCCAGGGTCTGGCAGGATTATTTGATCCTTAAGTAGTAATAGTTTTGGGTCTTGGTTTTGTAGGAGTTTTTTTTTTGTAACAATCATTTGTCCGGAAGATTTGCTCCATGTACAGGTGTTTTTTTTTTTAACCATAAAATTTTTATTGGTCAGATATAAAGTAGTACAAACAGAGTACAGTATATGTCATTGTAAGACCAAAAATTTTAACTTTTATCCCCAAAAACACCAAGCCCACCTCCCAAATCCATCTCCAGATTCAGAGCAGTAAACATCCATTACAATCCATAGCAATGCAATATTAATAACATTCAGTTCTTGTCACAATAAAAATTGTACCTGGCTGGTCGGACGGCCTCCATCCACACAACTGCCATAGACACAGTCCCAGGAACCTCTACACCGAGATCCCCAACACCCTCTGCCTAAAATAAGTTCGGTGCAGCAAGACCAGAAAGTATCCAGCCATTTAGGCCATATTTTTTTTATACTTAAGTTTGGCTCCTCTCTTATAATACACCCCTCTCTCCAGAGCAATCACCAGTTCACTTTATTAACAATTCCTGTGCTGACGGAGGTTCTGCATCCAAGCCACTTTGTCGCTATTAATTTCCTCGCCATAAATAAAAGTCTAGATATTGAGATTTTCACAGCCTCTGAAACCGTTATGTCTCCTACATATCCCAAAATACAAACCAACGGATTCATCTCCACTGTAATATGAAAAAAACGCTGGATCAATTTGACAATAAAAATCCAATATCGTCTAGTTTAGGGCAATGCCAGAAACATATGCATCAGAGAGGCCCCGGGGGCACATGACACCTATTACACAGAGGAGAGGCCCGAATTCCAATTTTATGTGAAATAGAGGAGTTCTGTAAACTCGATGTATTAAGAATAATTGAGAGATTCGATGCTGTTCAATCACTGAAATCAATGGTATGGTCTCCAGTATCTCCTCCCAAATATTGGGGCTCTATAGGGCAATATCTCCTTCCCACTACTACGTAAATTATTGGGTTTCTAGAAAAAAGGTTTTGAGCCAATAAAAGTTTATATAAAGTGGATTTTAGTCCCTTCGTTGTTTTGATGTTCTGACCCTATCTATCGGAGTAAACTTGGCATTTATATTGAATTGTGTCTGATTTTTCTGCATTTAAAAGCGTGCCTAAGCTGTAAGTATTTGTATAGCTGTGTATGCGGAAAGGGAAAAAATTTCCATTTGCAATTGCTGAAAATTTTTAAAGCACCCCCTGATCTGTAAGCAGCTGAGAGAAAATATTGAAGGCCCTAGATGCCCAGGACTCAAATCCCTGACGCACAATATGGTTGGACAACCAGGGGGTATTCCAATCCCGGTATAGGATGTGCAGCCCTGAAGCCCAAAATCCACCCGTAATTTCCACCACAGTTTATGCATCAGATATAAAGTTGGAAACTTTTTGGAGTGCACTAAAAAAGTTTTTGCCTCCAGTTTACCATAAAGATTGGGAGAATTAAAATAGTGGCGTAATAGTTTCAAGTTTAAGTCCTTATCCCCCTCCCCGTCCCAATCTCTCATATATTGCAGTTGTGCTGCCAAGAAGTAAACTGCTGGATTAGGAATTGCCAACCCTCCCTTGTCCTTTGCCAATTGCATGTACAGGTGTTTTATTTGTTGACTTATTTGTTAGGTATTACACTGTCATATGGAGGTGAGAGGTTTTGAAAAAGCAGATTTGTCAGGGCTGATTTTCATTGTACAGTGACTGCTGAGGAGATGGACGGGATCTATGTCGAATGTGCAGAAAATTAGTGAAAATTTCTGTAAAAATACATCCGCAGTTCACAATGAGACGCAAAAAAGTCCGTGTGAACTCCGCCCTACTGAGAAAAACTTAAGGGCCCGAGCCCCGGATGTTTTGGGACCCTAGCAATGCCCCTGTGCTTGTCTATGCGGCCAGCGAGCTGCTAGCCCCCCCGCATCGCGGGAGTACGTGCCAATCAGCGCGACTCCCAAAGACCCGGCGTAAATGCGGGGCGTACTGTACGCACCGCAATTAAGCCGTGTGAACATATCCTTCTTATTTGTGGAAAAGTTGTGACAACCAATATGGCCGCCGCTACAGCTCACACAGGGGCCCTCACCTAGGACGACATGTATGTAACTTGGTGCCGACACACCAGTTCTAAATAGATATAGAGGAGTGTACAATACGACAATATGAATGAAAGTGTTATGTGGCAAAAAAAATTTGCATAGAGTGTTATGCGGCAAACTTTGTATGGCAATTTCGCAAAAAAAAAAACATTGGCGCATTCAAAAGTGTTGTGTCTGGTGCAGACTGCGCCATGTTTGGGCATTCAACTGTTTATACATCTATAAAACAGGGCAATGTCTTTTTTTGGTGCAAGATACACCAATAAAAGTGGCGCAGACGTGTTCCTACATGTCGTCCCTAGTTTTTCAGAACACTGAATAGCAAATATTAACTGAAGTCCAGATAGATTCCTTGCTCCAGTGTAAGTTAAAAAAGCAGCTTTATTAAAAACTAATATAATGTTACAAAAGATAAAAGACAATGTGCATGATCTAGGCTACGCGTTTCCAACCTGTAATGGTTCATTTTCACAGCCCCAGTTCTACTGCACAGCTGTAAATTTTAAAACCGACCAGGAAAAATTTGTGCTGTGTAATTTACAGCACAGATTTTTACACAGCGCTGGGGAAAGTTGGATTTTTTGCAGATTCTTAATACTGGATCCGCCATAAATGCGATGAAAAACCCGAACTGTGTAGAAATAGACTAAGGCCCATGTGTTTTTATTGTCATGTTATATAATCCTGAATCAAGAACTATATTATGTATATTTAACTACTTGCTGACTGCCCCATGACTATAAACACCTGGCCAGCCGGCATATAACTTTGCACAGACGTTCTGGAATAGCCGTGCAGAGTGGAAGTGAAGAACTGATTTCACCAGAGAGGAGGCAGGGATGGTTAATTACCATCCCTGTGTTCCTGATCGCTGCATATACATCAGCTGGAAGATCGCCGGGGCCAGTTAACTGCTGGAGCTGCTGGGTCTTAAAGGGGTTTTGCCACGATCTAATTTCATACCTCCTGCATCCAGCTCTTGAGCTCTGTGTGCTCAGAAGGGGGCGTGTGTTATTTGTTTGAACTGCATATCATGTGACTCAGCAGGATGACATCACCAGGCCTTTCCTCTCTGTAGTCTGTTTATTTAAAGCATTGTGAGTAGCTGAGAGGTAAAGTTTTTTCCTCCAGGCACAAGAGTCCTAGGTTCAAATCCCTGCAGGAACCAAACCTATGTTTTTTTTCCTCTTTATCAATGCACAGACCTCATGGTTTTATTTATTTGCACTGTTTGACTAATTACTAGGAGAAAAGGGGGAAAGGAGTAGAATACCACCTGGAAGGCTCATAGCTTCCTGAGAGGAGAAGGATTTGCCCGGGACTGAGGGACTTCACCCTGGTTCGTATCCTGAGACGAGCTGTAAACAATGATCACAAAAGGACAGCTAAAACAAAAACGTGCAGAATGTTTAATAATAATGAATGGGAAAATGCTTTTTTTCATTTGCAACTTCCCACTAAATTTTTACTTCGGGGAAAAAACCCCTTTAACAGCCAGGAAAACCCTCAGTAAATCTGGGGTTGTATTCCTCCTGTTACTAGGGGTTATATATCAGCCCCAGTTACAAAGTTACATAGCTTATAAGGCCGAAAAAAGACAGACTCCTTTCCATTTCACCTAGGTCTAAAGTGTTGATCCAGAGGAAGCAAAACTTCATGGGGAGAACCAATTTCCTCATTTTAGGGGAAAAAATTCCTTCCGACTCCAATCTGGCATCAGAATAAATCCGAATCAGCGCCCTTCTCCAAAATCCTGGTCACTATAATTTTTTCATTTTTTACATCTAGAAATGTATCCCCCTTCTCCAAATCCTGGTCACATAACTTGTTCTATTTTTTACATCTAAAAATTATCCAGCCCCCCCTCTCCAAATCCTGGCACTATAATTGTTATATTATTACCTCTAGAAATGTACCCCGACCCTTCTCCAGAATCCGGTCACTAAACTTGTTCTATTATTACATCTAAAAGTACCGGGGACCTTCTCCAAAAATCCCGGTCACTAAAAACTTGAAAAATTTTACATCAGAAATGCCCCAGACCCTTTCCCCCAAAACCCCCGGTTTCACTATAACCTTTTTATATTATTAAACTAGAAATTTCCAACCCTTCTCCAGAATCCCGGTATTATAACTTGTTTATATTACATCTAAAATGATCCAGACCCTTTAGAATCCGGTCACTATAACCTGTTATATTTTTCATCTAAAATTATCCAGCCCCTTCCCAGAATCCCGGCACTATAACTTGTTATATTATTACATCTAGAAATGATCCGGACCTTCTCCAGAATCCTGGTCCTATAACTTTTTATATTTTTCCCATCTAGAAAGGCATCCAATCTTTTTTGAATTCGTTTTTGAATTCCCCAGACAATTTCGGCAATTTTCTCAGAGAGTTCCATAGTTTCACTGCTCTTACAGTAAAGATTCCCTTTCTATGTTTATGTAGAAACTTTCTTTCCTAAAGAAGTAGAGGATTCCCCCTTGCTCTGGATACAGTCCTTGGTATAAATAGATCTTGGGAGAGATCTCTATATTGACCTTAATATATTTAAACATATTTATTATGTCCCCCCGAAGCCGTCTTTTCTCTAAACTAAATAACCCTAATCTTGCTAATCTTTCTGGGTACTGTAGTCCACCCAGTCCTTTTATTACTTTTGTTTCCACCTTTGTACCTATTCAAGCTCTACAATGACTTTCCTGTGAACTGGTGCCCAAAACTGTCCACAATATTCCATGTGTGGTCTAACCAGTGACTTGTATAATGGGAGAATAATGTTCCCATCATGTGCCTCTATGCCTCTTTTAATACATCCCATAATCCTATTTGCCTTGGCAGCTGCTGCCTGACACTGGCTGCTACAATTAAGTTTACTGTCCACTAGGATTCCCAAGTCCTTCTCCATGTCACTTTTACCCAGTGTTTTTCCGTTTAACATGTAGTCATGTAATGGATTTTTCCTCCCCATGTCCAGAACCTTGCATTTATCAGTGTTAAACCTCATCAGCCATTTCTCTGCCCAGGCCTCCAACTAATCCAGATCCCATTGTAATAACACATTATCCTCTATTTTGTTTGATTACTTTACAGAGCTTAGTATCGCTGCAAAGATCGATATTCTACTGTGTAATCCCTGTGTAAAACATTAATGAAAATGTTGAAGAGGATAGGGCCCCCAATTACTGACCCTTGTGGTACCCCACTATAACAGCGATCCAGTCTGAGTATGTACCTTAATTACTACCCTTTGTTTTCTATCAGTTTAGCCAGTTACTTACCCACTTGCACACATTTTCCCTCAGTCCAAGCATTCTCATTTTATTTACCAAACATTTATGTGGCACCGTATCAAATGCTTTAGAAAAAACTAGATATATAACATCCAATGTCTCACCCCGATCCAGGATAGAACTAACTTCCTCATAGAAGCTGATCAATTAAACCAACTAAACTGCAGCTTTTTGCCTGACGGCCTTAAAACTGTTTATCGCTTACATAAAAAATTCCATAGTAGAAAAGTAACTCAATTGCAACTTTTTGCTGTTAAATAAAATTAAAAGATGTGAAAAACATTTGATTTTTACTGTTTTCCCTGATATTGTAAAAACAAAGCATAACAAAAACTAATGTTAAAATAACATAAAAATACAGCCTTAAAAAGGCAAAACATAAAACAGAATAACCGAGCACAAAAAATTTCTTACATTGTTTAAACACATGTGTACAAAAAAAAAACAAAAACAAAAACTTTTTACTACTTAAAGGGGATGTATCGCTTCATCAGTTCGGCTGTTTTTTTGAAGCGTGATTTTCCTCATTCCTGAAATCCAGGGGCGTTTCTTCCCCTCCCAGCTGGGTGTTTCTTAACTGAAGGGGGAGGACATCATCCTCCCCTTCACTGTTCATGCTGGCTCCGAGTCAGTATGTTCCTCCCCCCCTCTCTGTGTCCACATGTCACTGTACTCTCCCTATGCAGTCTTTTTTTGTAAGAGCTGTTTACATACCACAGGCCTGCATTCAGTCTACACAGCCTTCTATGAACTCCGAGCACTGATCTCTTCTCCTCTCACAGCTGGAGGTTTGTTACAGTTGAATCCAGTCTTCTATGAACTCAACCAGAGCACAGATCTGTCTCCCTTCTATGTTTACACGCAGGAGCATTAGCACCGAGGCACAATTCTGCTGTTTTCTGATTGTAGAAGCAGCTTGCAGTGTCCCCTGAGGGGCGCTAGCTGTAGAGAAATGAAATTTGCTGTCCCCTTACAGCCAGGAGCAATTTGCACCGAGGCACAATTCTGCTGTTTTCTGATTGTAGAAGCAGCTGCAGTGTCACTGAGGAGCTGCTAGCTGTACAGAGTGAAATTGTTGCCGGCCCCTTACTCTGAGTGAGAGGCAGGAATTTGCGCACCCGTGAATACGACTGGGGGGGCCAGACGGAATGTAAATTAGTAGAGCCGTCAGCCAATGAAATGAAAGGAGGTGGAATCCGACCGGCACTGGGGAAAAAGTGTTTAGATAAATGAAGATAAGGGGACAGTGAAAACAAGACAGCTTTGCAAATGACATCCAATTGCAAAGTTGCTTGTATTCACTGTCCCCTTATTCTGAAGACCATTTAATGTAATGAGAAAACCCCTTTAAAAAAAAAAATAAATAAATGTGCCTGCTTGGGACGACCTGGTAAGGTACTGGTTAATGAATGGCAAATTGGTTGTGTCCTTTCCTATTTTAACACGGTTATGCATGAAAACTCTCTCTCAATAAATAGTGCCTGGTGCTGAAATGAGTTTGATGGCTTTTAAGAGGACCTCTGTATCTGTACATTTGAGATAAAACTAATGAAGCAGATTTTATTTGCCCAGCACCGCATGGCGTAATCACACGATAAATGTGTCTCTTGTACTGATCACAACTGTCTGGTTGCTTGGTTACTCTTCGCGTTTACACGTTACTGGGTGTATTATCTCCTGCATGCCATAAAGTCATGGCCCTTGGTATCTCCTGGCACCGGGGTGCAAGTCATCGAGTGATGAGATACCAAACAAAAGCCAAAGAACAACACACCAGCTTGTGTGCTCTGTGTCAGCGGTGGGATCCCTCACAACAGGCTGTACATCTCCGACCCAAGTTACTAATTCACCCACCCACGTTTATGATGTCGGAAGACAGGGTGGGATCAAAGTCGTAAGAGGTTCTCGTGGAAAAGATGAGTAAGGGGACCCTTTCCCATACTGTCACTAATTCATAAGTCAAAGTGCCATACTTTGATAATACCGTCATACAGTACCAGGAACCAACTGCTACCAGCTCTGTCACAATAATACACACTTAGGGTCACATGTTTGAACCTGTTTATGTCCAAAACTCACTTTTTTGCCCGTAGGTTACTATGGGCAAAAGAGTCAGTTTTAGCCTTAAACAGTTTCATACATGTGGCCCTTAGTATTAGAGGGTCTAACGGAAGGCAACCTCATTTGGAGATGACTAGATATCACCAGATATCCTATTAATCCCTGAATTTGCATAAATTAATTATAAGTGGCCAAGTACATGTCCTGTATAGATAAAGGGTGGGCCCTCGGAATAGTTTCCTCTGTTGGTCCCAAGGAACTTCAGTCTGACACTGTACATTACCTTATTTTGCCCACATAATACTGTCATACAATGAACAGATAATATAAAGGGAGCAATAAACAGTGTTAGATAGCAGTATTTCTGATCTCCAGTATTCGAGTACCTCCAGTTTGAGGATATCTCATAGACAGTGTTGAGGTACCTAGGGGCAACTGGTAGAATTTTATTCCTAGGGTCCACCTATGGACATGCCTCTCATACTCGCCCTTCCCTCTTTTTTCGGGATACAAAGCATTTTTAGAAAAAAATTCGGGTTTTTCCCATTTCAGGGGCCCACGGGCTTTCCCCTTTGCCCTTGGCCTTTTCGAGCCTCCCCATAGAAATACTTTTGGTTGAAAATCCGGGGTGCCTGTTAGCAAATCTTAAAACATACCTTTAGAGTGGGGGGGTTTCCCACGAAAAATGCCCCACTTACGGGTTGGCAAACGCTCCCCTCCTCTTTCTGTGACATGATTGGGCCCTTAGCGGGTATGAGCGACCTTAATGTGGAAAATTTCCCTTGGGGGGGAAAAACTCTTTAAGGACCGGAGTTGGGGTAGACTCCTATAAAGTACTCAAATCACTGTATGGTGCTTAATTAATAGCACAGATGCATGGAAAGATAAGATATGAATTGGGTTGCAGGCCCCTAAATAGTGGAAAAATGGCAAATAGCACGTAACTGGCCACATTTAAGAACTTTAGGGATTATGGGAAACCAGGCAACCCATTTAGCCCCTTGGGGGAAAACATATAGTTGGGAATTGCATTATCATAGAGGATGGCTAAGGAGAATGGGTGCTTTAATGGCAGACATAATTATTGCCATCAGGACTGAAGGAATACCAATACACCAAGAATCTCTATGGCATGTAAGACACAAATATTATAAATGGCATTTCATAAGAGAGGCCTGTTAGAGATTTTGCATTAGGTTCCAGAAGCTTCAGGTTTTCGTCTCTGGTTGACTAGAGGGACCTAAGGCCTGGCCTGGCCCATAGTGGAGCATGGGAAACCCCCAGTGAGCCCTTATGTCCCCATTCATGATGGGCCTTTGGCCATGGCAGGCCTGAGGTTGCTTTTTTTTTAGGAAGAAATGCAAAAAAGGAGAGACTGAAAGCAAGAGTCATGTGCATAGGGTAGGGGGGCCCCCAAAAAATCAACTCCAGTGGGGCCCAAGAACAACCCAGTGGTGGGCCCCAAAAAATCAACCCCAGTGGGGGGCTCCAAAGAATCTACCCACTGGGGGCCCCCCAAGAATCACTCCAGTGGGGGGGTTTCCAAAATCAACTCCAAGGGGGGCTCCAAGAACAACCCTGGTGGGCCCCAAAAATAAACTCCAGTGGTGGGCCCCCAAAGAATCTACTCCAGGGGGGGCCCCAAAATCAATCCAGTGGTGGGCCCCAGAATCACTCCACTGGTGGGACCCAAGAATCTACTCCACTGGTGGGCCTCAAGAATCTACTCCACTGGTGGGCCCCAAGAATCAACTCCAATGGTGAGCCCCAGGCACTTCAGTCCAACACTGGAGGGACCCGTAATGTTTTTGTTGATACCCACTAAGGGAGGGTGGGCATTGCGTGGGGTAGGGGTTGGCCCCCGAATCTACTCCCACTGGTGGGCCACAAAATCAACTCCACTGGGGGGCCCCAAAATCACTCCCCTGGGGGGTTCCCAAAAATCTACTCCACTGGTGGGCCCCAAGAATCAACTCCAGTGGTGGGTTAAAATAATCTACTCCACTGGTGGGCCCCAGAAAATTAAAAATCCACTGGGGGCACCGGGCATAGTCCAACACTGAGGGCCCTGTAATGTTTTTTTTTTGATACCGACATAGCGGGTGTTTAGACCCTATTTTAATATATGCAATATCGTTCTCTGGCTTTGCCTGGTGTGAAGTTCAGAAGAGGTGTGTGCTCCAACACAATTGCAGCATTTTAGGGAGGAACTAGGAGTTTGTCATAGATGTGACACCCATTCTGGTGTAATCTCGTTAAGTGTCCACACCCCTAAGTGTATAATTGTGGTGACAAAAGAATCCGGCTTTTGTGTAAGCATTAAACGATGAGTGTCTTAGGTGTGTGGTTGTAAATTAGATAATGTAAATAAATGACATCTGGAAGCCTTTCGGTGACTGCATTCAATTTCCATTTTTCCAAAAGGGGGACAAAATATAATAAGCCCCCATCTCATCAATGGGGCATAAGTAGTCCAGTCCTTCTCTTCTATATCTCTTTGATGTCAACGTATTTTGTTTCCCCTTTGGGTCTATTAGCAAAAGAAAAAAAACCCCCGTAGAAAACCAATCCTTACCCCGATTGACCCCACACCAGAGGACATCATGGAGGGTTTTCCGTAAACCACAGTTGTAAGAAAAACATTATTTTCATGGGGCCTTTGTCAAGAAAAACAACTAATTGGTGGCATCACAGCCACCTATATATACCATAGGACACTCTTGGGACATCAGAACCTCATATGAGGCATTAATGGACCAAAGAAAATCCCTTTGTCTATAGAGATTTTTTTTTGTTACTTTCCTCACAAAGTATGTACAGGTGGGAACCACAGGGGACAAAAATTTTGGGGCGGGTTTGGGGGCCCGAACAAGGTGCATTAGAAGTATTCTACTTTTGCTATGCCTTCACCTTCCATTTGCCCTTGTTTTAACTTTATCTTCCTCCATTTTGGAAGGGTTTTCCCAATTTTTAAAAAACCTCCCAAATTATCCTCGGGGCAAAAAAAAAAAAATAAAAACCCACCCCTCTCCTAACCCCACCGTTGCAGCGCTGCCAGTGTTCTCCCCAGCCCATCAAGGTTGAGGTTCACGTGCAAGGATCACATGATGCTGCAGCCAATCACTGATCTTGGTTGTCACATGACCTATATAACAGAAGTGATATGAGTCGAGTTTGGTTGCAGCCCCCATGGGACCCATGAACGTGATGCCATCAGTGAGATGGGGGGGGGGGGGAACACATTGGATCTCCAGCGGTGCTGGAACGGTGGTGATGGGAGAGGTAAGTATTTTTCTATTTTAGCACAGCGGTAGGGAGGTTTCTAAAAATTCTTGGAGAACCCTTTTACATTTTCTATACCCCAGTTTCCAACTATAAGAACATATAACCTCAATGTACAACGATAAATTATACTTGGCCCATTCAAACAGAGCCGTCATAACGGAATTATGGGACCCTGGGCATAGCACTAAAATGGGCCCTACCCACATACATGACATCACACTTAACCATGCCTCGTGCACCCCTCCCCACCAAGCACACCCATATTATCACGCCACTTATATCTGGACACCGGGACCCCGCGCCTCAAAACAAATTTTGGCAGGGCAGGAAACCCCTTTTTTTCTCCCTTCTCCCCATTTTGGTTTTTTTAACTGTTTGCACTCCTAAAAACACACATTTAAAAGGAAAGCCAACCAGGGATCCCGGGTAGTTTTTTTGTTTTTCCCGGGACATAATCACCCTTGGGCCCTATACGTGTTGGCCCCCCGGGAAATGCCCAGGTGCCCAATGGGGAAAAGGGGGGTCCTGCATTCAAAAATTTTTACTTTGGAAACTGAGAATATTGCATTCATCACACCTCCGGATGGAGAACCTATTTTTTCGAGGGCTTCCATTTGGTTTGGTAATTACCCAGTCTTGAAAGCCAAAAGAAGGGGAGAATTATGACAACTGGTTTGACTTTCACGGCCCCAAAAAAAATTTTGCATATGGGAAAAACTAAAATATTGCCCCTATGGATCCGAATAGGTCAAGAAATAAACTGGCAGCATAGGCAATGACATAAATAAGTATATTATAGCTTTATTAATTTCAAAAAGACATGATAACACACAGTATTATCCAAAAATAACAAAATGAACAGAATCATCTTTGCAAAAACGTAATAGCCGGGGTACATGCATTTTATGCTAAATTTTTTTCCTTCATTTAGTCTGTATTAAAAAAAAAATGTAACTTAAATAGTTAATTATACATCAGTTTCAAACTGTAAACACAGTGTACATGGTAATAAAGAAAAGATACAGGGGGGCGACATATAAATACTAGTGCCCGCAAAGCGGGGTTTTACCCCAGAAACCCAATAAATCAGCTTTTTACTTGTCTACTGTAGACAAATATATGGTCATCCGATTATTTACTATGGGCAACACTGCTGTTCAGACTTGCACCAGATTTTATAAATCTTTCCAACAGTGTTGTATCTGTTTTTTCCCAGCAGCACCTCTCTTCCTTTATTAAGATTCCAAAAACAGGGACAGTCAATCAAAAAGTGCTCACAGTGGAGGGACACAACTCCTGCTCTTGCGTGAGGTCATTGCGCCATTCGACACAGAGTGAGCACATCCCTGAAAGCATGATATTGCAAAAACTGCTAATGCATCCTTGTTTTTTCTAGTTGTCTAAAAGTTATTAAAAAGAAGCCTATAAAAAAAGATGAGAGGAAGGAAGTTTTTTTTTTTTTTTTTTTTAATTAAAAAAAGGCACAAACATACATCGTCTGGGTCTCTAAGGGAAGATTATCCACTGTATTACTATGGTTTTTGAATTAATACTCCTGGTATACTCTGTTTACCAATATTGGATGTCTCAGTTTTCAGAACTGAAGACCTTAAGGGTTTCTAAGCTTTGCTGACCCCGATGGATTTTGTATATGGGTTTTCTGGAGGTCACCCCATTAAAGACCCTTCTCCACAGAGCTCTGTTGGTCACCACATGTAGGCCCCTTCTCCACAGAGCTCTGGTGGTCACCACATTAAGGCCAGTTTACTGACCCCGATGGATTTTGTATATGGGCCTTCTGGAGGTCACCCCATTAAAGGCCCTTCTCCGCGGAGCTCTGTTGGTCATCACATGGAGGCCAATTCGCCGTGAAGCTCAGTTGGTCACCACATGAAGGACCAATTCTCCCTAGAGCTCTGTTGGTCACCACATGGAAGCCACTTCTCTGTGGAGCTCTGTTGGTCACCACATGGAAGCCACTTCTCTGTGGAGCTCTGTTGGTCACCACATGGAAGCCACTTCTCTGTGGAGCTCTGTTGGTCACCACATGGAAGCCACTTCTCTGTGGAGCTCTGTTGGTCACCACATGGAGGCCACTTCTCTGTGGAGCTCTGTTGGTTCACCACATGGAAGCCACTTCTCTGTGGAGCTTCTTGTTGGTCACCACATGGAAGCCATTTTCTTGTGGAGCTCTGTTGGTCACCACGTGGAAGCCACTTCTCTGTGGCGCTCTGTTGGTCACCACTGGAAGCCACTTCTCTGTGGAGCTCTGTTGGTCACCATATGGAAGCCACTTCTCTGTGGAGCTCTGTTGGTCACCACATGGAAGCCACTTCTCTGTGGAGCTCTGTTGGTCATCACATGGAGGCCATTTCTCCATGGAGTGCTGTTAAATAGAACCAGAGTGCACAACTGCTCCATCAGGCTACAAGCTTATGTTCTTCGGTTGGACAGGGCCCCTTTGCTGTCTGGCCAAGCAGGTTTATCCAAAATGCTGCCCCTTCCACTTGAAACCAGCAATGAAGTGCCTCATTAATATCACTGGTTTTACATGACTAGAACATATTTCTGACATTAATAAGAGCTTATTGTACTATACGTCCATATGGCCTCCTCCCTATTGGCCCAACCTTTTTTTGTTGTTATTTTCTTGATCTGCAAACTTAACAAAATTTAGTTGAAGAAAAATTGGCACTTATGATAGACTGTCAATCTATACGTTTACACCTGGTTGTAAATAAGGGGCCAGCAATGGTTAAACATTATAGGCATATGTGATATTTTTTTCAAATGGTAATCTACTTTTTAACAAGACTGTAGATTAAAATTAATTATTATGAAACACAGCATTTGGGCCAATGAAAAAAAAACAACAAAAAAACAAAACCTTTTTTTGGTCCCAAGCGGGGACTCCAATGTTGTTTGGCATGGATACTTTTTGAAACTTGAATAGGTCATCTGCTCTGGCTGGGACAACCCAATTTCTCCTGACAACCGTAACAGCATGTTTCATCTGTTTGTAGCCCATCCAGCTGTCGCCGCGGAACCACGCTGGTGTCGTTAGTCCAGAGTTGGACTGAACAATGTACAAAAGTACATTAGTCTATTCCCCCCAAAGGCCATTTCCATTTACCTTACTTTGGACTCATTACCTGCCAAATGAAAAAAATTGCTGATATGAATGCTGTTGGCCCACAGTGATTATATTGCTCTGTACTCTATGATTTATTAGTTTTGAGCTAAAACATGTTTTTAGCCCTCTGCTTGTCTAAAGCAGAGTCCATCGGATCAGGTAAAAAATTAATATATATATGTATACACACAGACTGCACATACAACCACACACTGACTCCTCTATTGACCTTGGCAAAAAGTTGGATGCCATGTCACTCACTCCCAGTAGGTTTGTGCATAACTTCCTGTAGAGCGATCGTGCCATGTGCCACCTGTTTATGATATTTGCTATAGATTTTTTCAACGCACAAGGAAAAAAAAAAAAAATACTGAATAGATAGCAGGAACACAAGGCCAGCTCATGTTACCGACCTATTAATATATTAGGAAAAGAGGAAAGGAATGAACAGAGAGAGAACGTACTGGCAAACTAGAATAAACACTTTACTAGAAAGAACACTGAGTTTTCTTCATTTTTCATGTCACTCTTTGGACCATAAGAGGAAGGTAAAGCAAAGTCTGTCAAAAAAAGTTAAAGAAAGTACGTGAACAGGAGCAAATTGGTCCAGTTGCCTACATAGTAGAAACAGCCATTGTGTCAGTCACCTGCCTTGACCATCCAGCCCCAAGGAAGCAGTGACACCAGAGAGACACGAGGCACTCGGTGGACATCATTGGAATCATAAGTTCTACCAATGGTTCTAGACTAAAGATTGGAGTTGGCTTATTTGGACAACCCCCATCTCAGATTTGTTAGTCTCCAAGAAACTTGCGGCCTCCACTATCTTTCACTAGGTTAACAGGTCCATGGAGAATTTCCCATTCAGAACATCTTAGAAATTCCATTAGTTTGTGCTTTTTTTTTTTTTTTTTTTTTTTTTTTCCTTTTACTATCTAGCAATAGATAAAATAAAAACTTGTGTCCTAACCTAAAAGAACACACAGCTAGCAGCTTGTTGAGCTTTCGGCCTACATTTTAGTCCAGGTCTTCAGACAAGTTAAGAGGCAGACTTTTGAGGAAGGGTTTAAAAACAAAGTAGGATACACAAATACTGCACTATTCTTCTCCAAACCATTCAGTTTTCATAAAATAACAGCAGTAGAAAGTCACAGGGTCATCTTTTCATACATGACTGCCCAACCTTTCCTTACTGTGGTCAGCAGTGACTTCAGCTTCTTTGCCCACCCATCACATTGACACAACTACGAAATTATACCTCACATTATTTTAATAAGGAGACCAGTCAGACTCCATATAGGTTTAGTTTTTGCTTCATGGAAACTAGAAAGATCACTCAAAATTGAGAGAATAATCTTAGTCTTTGTTTCTGTAGTCCAGTTCGTCCACCTCTAAACCAGCCATATAGGCGTAAAGTAACATCCTGTAGTATGCTAATGACCTACTCATTCCATACATTACAGAGAAACTACATCCTGCAAGTGTTTACGCTTAGTATGGGCATTGTCCATTTTTGCCTTGGCGTCCGGTTTTGTAGAGGCTGAAGATAGGCTACTGTCACTAGGCCACGATTCAGAGCAAGCGTCTTTAGATTCCGTAAAATACTTTTCGTATCGGTAAAGGTACGGGGGCCTCTCTGGTAAAAGATAATAGTGTGTTGAACTTGCCTTCTTTCCATTTTCTATAATGGGCAAAATACAAGGGATCTTATTGGCAGATCCTTCACTGTTTTGTCTTTGCAGTGCTTTGCTGCTGACATACTTGGGATCAGGGGCAAAGCTCTGTGTCGGGGGCATTACACCATTGAGGTATGAAGGCAGACTCTTCGGACTTGGTGTACGAGAGTTGCTCCTGGACAAAGGTTCTCTTGGCGGTACTTTGGGAGGCCTGTCTTCATCACTATAGGTGCTCGAAGTAACTTCTGCTGACCATCTTCTATAATCTGGCTTTACTGGTCTAGGAGGTATGGGAACTCTGGGGGGAACCTCAGGTTTGTCTTCATCGGAGTTAGGAGAAGTCCTATTTGCATGTATCCGGATAGCAGGTTTGTTATATGATCCAGCTGGCCCAGAATGAGACCTCCTTAGCCTCCGGTGACATTGTTCAGGTTTCTGATGTTTTAAGTTTTGTACACATCCATTCTGTTGACATGTTGGAATTTCATCTGCTTTTTTAGTTGCAGAGACTGAATCAAAATAGGCATAATTGATCTGCCCACATCCCCTGAAACTTCGCCGGCTTGGAACGCCGTACTTAAAAGCCAAAGGTCTTCCGTCTTGTATGAGTAAGTCCGTCTCGGAACTCGTAAGAAATTCCACCTCGCTATCCGCCTCATCTAGAGAATGATCTTCAGAAATTGGAAGAGGTGGTAAAGGCCTTGAGCTCCGATCACTAGGAGGAATGGCATAAAATTGTGGTGGTCCACTCTTAACGGGCGTCAAAGGAGGGGTCCTCTCCGCCCCACCGTTCATTGAAAGTTTTTTAAACGAAGGAACAACTTGGTCATCTTCACAGTTTGTAGAATGTTCTAGGATAGGCATGCCAAGGTGAAGAAAGTTAGATTTCTTCATGCAGTTTTCAGAGCAGCAATGTCCATTCACGGTGGCTGGTCTAGAATGTTGACCTGAAAGGGACAACCATACATTTTATTCTCTGTACATCTAGTGGTTTCATATTAGAACTTTTTTTTCTTACGTCAGGCTAACTTTTAAATAAAAAAATTCCTGGGGTCAAGTATCGATTGTAAAGTCATATGTTACTGATAGGGAATCTGTCAGATGGTTTATGTTGCCTTATATGAGAGCAGGGTGTGATAGAGGAGAGGAGCTGAGCTCTGTGATATATAGAGTTATATGATAGAGGAGAGAAGCTGAGCTCTGTGATATATAGGGTTATAGGATAGAGGAGAGAAGCTGAGCTCTGTGATATATAAGTGTTTGTTAGGTAAACTAGAATCCATTGGGTTAGAAATAACAGTTTGTAATTGGATTAAAAACTGGCTGCTGGATCGTACTCAGAGAGTGGTGGTAAATGACTCCTACTCTGAGTGGTCCCCGGTTGTGAGTGGTGGCCGCAGGGCTCAGTATTGGCTCCTCTCTTATTTAATGTATTTATTAACGAAATAGTGGTTTGGTTTCGATTTTTGCAGATGACACCAAGCTATGCAGGGTAGTGCAATCTATGGAAGATGCTCATAAATTGCAAGCAGACCTGGACACACTGAGTGCTTGGGCATCCACTTGGCAAATGGGGTTCAATGTGGATAACTGTAAGGTCTGCATCTGGGTAGAAATAATCTACAGGCATCATATGTCCTAGGGGGAGAAAAACTTGGAGAATCGCTTATTGAGAAAGATCTGGGCGTTCTTGTAGATCATAGACTACAGAACAGCGAGCAGTGTCAATCAGCTGCCTCTAGGGCAAGTAAGATATTGGCGTGTATTAAAAGAGGCCTGGACTCGCGCGACAATGATGTAATTCTACCGCTGTACAAAGCATTGGTGCGTCCTCACTTAGAATATGCTGTTCAGTTCTGGGCTCCAGTTTATAGAAGAGATGTAATGGGGCTAGAGAGAGTGCAAAGACGAGCAACCAAACTTATAAGGGGAATGGAGCATCTTAGTTATGAGTAGAGGTTGGTAGAATTGAACTTATTTAGTCTTGAGAAAGATGGCTCTGGGGCGACATGATTAATTTTTATAACTATATAAATGGTCCCTACAAAGAGTATGGGGAAAAATTATTTCAAGTGAAGCCCCTCAAAAGACAAGGGGACATTCCCTTCGACTAGAGAAAAAAGGATTCAATCTCCAGAGGAGAAGAGCGTTTTTCACTGTAAGAACTGTGAATCTGTGGAATAGCCGCCTGAGGAGCTGGTCACAGCAGGAACAGTTGAGGGTTTCAAGAAAGGCTTAGATATCTACCTGGAACTAAATAATATTAATATGTATGTAGCCATGTAAAATTCTGGATCCTGGCTGGTGCAGGCTCTGGGGTCAGAGATGGGGTCTCCACTGGAGCAGATTGGTTCTTGCCTTGTGGGTTTCAGGGCATTCACCAGTGGTGAGGCTGGGCTTAAAGTCCTTGTCTCTCTCCCTCACCCACATTTTCCCCACTCTTGGTTGAACTCGATGGACATGTGCCTTCTTTCAACCGTACTAACTATGTAACTATATATATGATAGAGGGAGAGAAGCTGAGCTCTGTGATATATAGGGTTAGATCGTCGAGGAGAGAAGCTGAGCTCTGTGATATATAGGGTTATAGGATAGAGGAGAGAGGTTGAACTCTGTGATATATAGGGTAATATGATAGAGGAGAAAAGCTGAGCTCTGTGATATATAGGGTTATATGATAGAGGAGAGAAGCTGAGCTCTGTGAATTATAGGGTTATATATGATAGAGGAGAGAAGCTGAGCTCTGTGATATATAGGGTTATATGATAGAGGAGAGAAGCTGAGCTCTGTGATATATAGGGTTATATGATAGAGGAGAGAAGCTGAGCTCTGTGAAAAATAGGGATATATGATTTGAAGCAAAGAGGGTAGCATAAGCCACCTGACAGGTTCCCTTTAAAAATTAAAACCATTATATATTACCAAGACAAGATGACAAAGAGTGGAGTTTGCCAAACAACCAACCATATTCCAGTGTCTGATGGCATCACCTCCACTTTTTGTCTACAGCTCATTTTGGGGCCTATGCATTATTTGAATACACTTCGGCCCTGTTCATACTACCATCAGAGGAACAGTTTGGCACCTTTGTTGGTAGTTCCTTCTGGTTTGACAAGATCAGCTCAGCATTCCACACTATTCTTCCCATCAAAATGATGAACCAGATGGACCCCAATGCAAGACAATGGGGTCTGATTGTCAATGCTGCCATTGCTCCCAGAATGATGTAAACCATCACGGCAGAATGAACCCAGCCTTATGACGGTACTTACCAATCGAGGAAGTTTGCTGTTGAGCAGGGGATTTTATAACATAGGGCACAGAATCCATCCCGTAGAATGTACTGCAAAGGAAGCAAAGTCTTATCATTAAAGAGGCCATCATAGATCTCATTAATCCTAATTGTTACTTTCATGTTCTAACCATATTAAATTTAGTACTAATACTATTATAAGCCACCATTTGGTAAATATAAAATCCACCAATCTCCTATAGGGCTTCTAAAAAGGGATATTGCCTACAGCCTGATAGCAGATAGTCTAGTTCACAAATGTTTGCTGCACAGTGTTGCCACCTACCGTAACTTTCTTGGAGCCCTTACTGGTAAAACATGACCTAGTCATGCAGTTATAGAACACAGTTATCTAAATTGCCAGTTTTTTTTTCACAGATAATGAATTGCTAGGATCCTTTAGTGGTAAATTCATTGTCAATGGACCCTTTTAACAGATCGTTGCTGTCCAAAGTGGAGAATCCCTTTAAGCGACGAAATTTTTTTTTTTTAACAGTTTCCACACATAGATACAGGCAGTCCCCGGGTTACGGACGGGATAGGGACTGTAGGTTTTTTCTTAAGTTGAATTTGTATGTAAGTTGAAACAAGTATATGTATTAAATGATTAAATGTAGCTAGAGCACAAAGGGTTTGTTTTTAGTTTTGGACAGTGCAGGGAAGGGTTTTTACATTTGTTTTGCCGTCTGTGCTCTGTTAAAAAGATTTCACCTCACAGTATGTGCTGCTGTGGCATGCTGGACCTTGTAGTTCCACATCTACTATTTGCTGTGGAACATGGAACTACAAGTGCCAGCATTCCCCATAAGTCTCTATTTACTAGGGGACAGATGTAAGTCGGAACGGTGTAAGTCGGGGACTGCCTGTATTTATTTTTCTTTATTTTTTGTTTTAGAGCATTATTTTTTTTGGTATATTTGTCTTTGCAAACTCCTAATGGAAACCTCATAGTCCCTAAGTAATACAAGTCGATAGGATCCACTAGGATACATTCTGGCAATGCTGTCATATCTTCATTATGAACAGCAGCCATGATGCTGATATGAACACAGCCTTAAAGGGACCAAGCAATAGGCCAAATCTTGAAATAGTTACTCAACCCTAATAGGTTCTTTCTTTAGGGGCGACATGTATGAACTTTGGTGCCCACACCTCAATTGTATCGCGCGCATTAGAAGTGTAGAATACGGCAGAATGTATGAAGTTGTTCTTCTGCAGGTCATACATACAGGGCAGTGTAGAGCCAATACCACAAGTCTGGCTCAGGCACCACCTTTACCCTGGTCTGTTCTTCTGCAGGTCATATATACAGGGCAGTGTAGAGCCAATACCACAAGTCTGGCTCAGGCACCACCTTTACCATGGTCTGGCTGTGCTTTTTCAGGTCATACATACAGGGCAGTGTAGAGCACTACCACAAGTCTGGTCTCAGGCACCACCATAACCCTGGTCTGGCTGTTCTTCTGCAGGTCATACATACAGGGCAGTGTAGAGCCAATACCACAAGTCTGGCTCAGGCACCACCTTTACCCTGGTCTGTTCTTCTGCAGGTCATATATACAGGGCAGTGTAGAGCCAATACCACAAGTCTGGCTCAGGCACCACCTTTACCCTGGTCTGGCTGTTCTTCTACAGGTCATACATACCTGGGCAGTGTAGAGCCAATACCACAAGTCTGGCTCAGGCACCACCGTTACCTGGTCTGGCTGTTCTTCTGCAGGTCATACATACAGGCAGTGTAGAGCCAATACCACAGTCTGGCTCAGGCACCACCTTTACCCTGGTCCTGTTCTTCTGCAGGTCATACATACAGGGCAGTGTAGAGCCAATACCACAAGTCTGGCTCAGGCACCACCTTTACCCTGGTCTGGGGCTGTTCTTATGCAGGTCATACATACAGGGCAGTGTAGAGCCAATACCACAAGTTCTGGCTCAGGCACACCTTTACCTGGTCTGTTCTTCTGCAGGGTTCGTTACATACGTGGCAGTATAAAGCACAAACCACAGTCTGGCTCAGGCACCACCTTTACCCTGGTCTGTTCTTCTGCAGGTCATACATACAGGGCAGTGTAGAGCCAATACCACAATTCTGGCTCAGGCACCACCTTTACCCTGGTCTGGCTGTTCTTCTGCAGGTCATACATACAGGGCAGTGTAGAGCCAATACCACAAGTCTGGCTCAGGCACCACCTTTACCTTGGTCTGGCTGTTCTAACTGTTCTAGATTTGCCGTCAAAGAATCATAAATGTGACTATTCTACGAATATGGTGCAAAGCCCCCAGAATGCCTCAAATCTTGGGAGCATTTCAAAGGGGCGCGTCTAATTTTGGAGTGCGACTGCTTAGACATCTACATAATTGTTGCATCTAGGGCTGCAAAAATGTTGGGGCTGAAAGCACACCAGAATACTGGTGCAGCCCTGTACATACATGTCGCCCTAGGTGTCACTTCAATTAGGAAATGTAATTTTTAATACGTGGGATGATCCCATTACTTACTTTTCATACTCGCTATGATTTGCCCAACATGATTTGCCGCACATTAAACCCTGTGCACTGTGCATAAAGCTGTTTTTCAATGAAACGTCTTGAGTTGCAAGCCCAGCTGTTGTCATTGTGTCTTGTTCCCGATAGACTTTAGCTAATCACAAAGAGCTCCAGACGTGGGATCTACGAGCAGCTGTCATTCCTTCAACTGTCAGGGAAAAAAAGAAAGAAAAATAATGATTATACAGCCATATAACAGTCTAAACACATGGTGGATATAGGGCGGGTGTGATATCACCACGCCAACATACTTATGCAATTTTATGCAGATTTACATTAAGTCACATAAACCCTGCATTCTGCATTAGCAGAAAGAGCCTGGCACATCAATTACATTTAATGAGAGCTGCTTGTGTGTGCAAGGACATTTCTCAAGAAGACGATCATGCAAAGGAACATTGCTGATCTACATTAGATATGGCCGGATGTGCAGTAAAAATAAGAATCAACCCTTCAGTGTCAACCCGCAATTATTTTTTAGGAGATCTATGTCACTTCCAATTATTCAGAACAGTGAAAAGCCAGTATTTGGAGGTGCATTACAGAGCCCACAGCTGGAGGGCACTACAAGCCCCAAAACAGGAGGCGCTACAAGGCCCACAACAGGAGGGCTGTACAGGGCTCATGGCTGGAGGCACTAAAAAGGCCCATGGGCAGGAGGGCTGTACTGGTCCCATGGCTGGAGGGCACTACAAGGCCCAAAACAGGAGGCACTACAAGGCCCATGACAGGAGGGCTGTACTGGTCCCACAGCTGGAGAGTGCTAAAAGGCCCAAAACAGGAGGCACTACAAGGACCACAACAGGAGGGCTGTACAGAGCCCATGGGGTGGAGCATACAGGCCCAAAACAGGAGGCACTACAAGGCCCACAACAGGAGGGCTGTACTGGTCCCATGGCTGGAGGCACTACAAGGTCCACAACAGGAGGGCTGTACAGAGCCCATGGCTGGAGGCACTACAAGGCCCAAAACAGGAGGCACTACAAGGCCCACAACAGGAGGGCTGTACTGGTCCCATGGCTGGAGGGCACTACAAAGCCCAAAACAGGAGGCACTAATAGGCCCACAACAGGAGGGCTGTACTGGTCCCACAGCAGGAGAGTGCTAAAAGGCCCAAAACAGGAGGCACTACAAGGCTCATAATAGGAGGGCCTTAAAGGGCTCATGGCTGGAGGCACTACAAGGCCCACAACAGGAGGGCTGTACAGGGCCCAAAACAGGAGGCACTACAAGGCACATGACAGGAGGGCTGTACAGAGCCCATTGCTGGAGGCACTACAAGGACCAAAACAGGTGGCCTATACAAGGCCCATGGCTGGAGGCACTACAAGGACCAAAACAGGAGGCCTGTACTGGTCCCATGGTTGTAGGCACTACATGGCCCACAACAGAAGGGCTGTACTGGGCCCATGGCTGGAGGCACTACATGGCCCACAACAGAAGAGCTGTACTGGTCCCATGGCTGGAGGCACTACAAGGCACATGACAGGAGGGCTGTACAAGGCCCATGGCTGGAGGCACTACATGGCCCAAAACAGGAGGGTAGTACAGAACCCATGTCTGGAAGGCATTACAGAGCCCAAAACAGGAGGGCTGTACAGGGCCAACATTTGGCGGATACAAAAACCAATGGTTGGAGGTGCTGTACAGGGCGGGCACTACAGGGACCATGGTTGGATGGCATTACAAGGTGCTCCATAATATGTTCTCAGGCTGCTTTGCCAAGTCCTACAGACAAATATTTCATTTCTGAAGTGTGCTAGACACTGACTTAGTACTTAGACGTAATACAACTCGACAAACATATGGATGATGAATAGTTGTATAAAACCAGTTCCATGAATGAAAAGCAGAACTGTAACAGGATTGAATTTGCCTTAATTTATGGTCAAGGCTTTTTTTTTCAATACGTCCTGGCAGCTACATAACATTACAGAGCGACTATTACATGTTCTTGAATGCAACCTTGTGATGGACAATAACCCTATAGAGCAAGGTTGTTTTTGGGAATTCATGATTCATGATGAATGAATTCATTAGGCTTACAGTTTACGTACATTGCTTATAAATGTTTGGATCCTATGAAACAAGCGCTCTCTTGTAATACAAATTCTGAGATTAAATTAATTCATTACTGGCTCCTGGGCCCCAATACCAAAATCCATTACAGGGCCACTGCCAACCATCAGCCATTGAAAATATTGGACCCCCCTCAAGCACCAGAATCTGACTGTGACTGATTTCTCTGCACCCCGTAATGCTTCACCCCTGCAGCAAATGATAGGTTATAATTGAATTTTCCTTGCTTTTGAGAATAGCATCCTAAGTACTGTAATTCTTTGAATTAACTATATAGTCATTTATTAAAATGGAAGTCCTCTTTGGACTCTTATCGACTGAGGACCGTGCAACTAGGATCTTTAGTGATCGTCAGAAATCTTTCAGGGGTAATGTTCTATCTCCCTACAGCGCCTCCACAGGGGAAATTAAGTATTACAAGTCAGTAGGCTGTTTGTATAACACAAGGCAGGACAGGTCCTCCAGAGCCCAGACAAATGGGGATCCATAATGTTCCCCTCTATCGACTCAAACTCGTTACTGGAGTATTTTAAAATGGGTTCTCTATAGTTACATGAACAATAATGAGGCATGGTGACCATTTCTGGTGGTTGTGCCTTCTGCTACCAAGCTCAGGGCATTTAAATTAACTGGATGTTCCTACCATGCACTTTGATAGCATATTGATAGGATATGGCATCAAAGTCTAATAGGTGCTGGTTCCACTTCTGGGGCACACACCTCTCTCAGGAACGCGCCCCCAAAATTGTTGGCTCAGAATGGACAGCCAGTTGCTCAACTCTTCATTCTGTTATACGGTAGTTCTGAGTACAGCCAAGCAGTAGGTCAGCGATATGCCCTCAAAGTGCAAAGTGGGAAAACCCCTTTAAATAGATACAAATATCTGAATCTATTTGAGCAATGATCATATGGATTTTTATGCATTTTTCCTAGCCTGACTAGGGACAGATTAAATTCTCATTGCTAAAAGGAGTTTAATATCCTAAATACTTTCTTAGGACACTTTTCCCTAAATAAATCCTAATTATCTTGTTTGCACTTTTCTGTCCCAGTGCTTCAGAGCATCTAGCCACATTTTTATTCGGAAGAAGTGCGATTAAAATCCTTCTGTGATGTTGCACTGTGTACGTGCGTTTCTATGGAGCGTCGGATGGAAAGCAGATTTGATATTGCCCATTTATCATGGAGTCACTTGTTTTGACTGCTGGCATCAGACTTCAGCTGCGTTTTCTTCCATGTATGGACGTCTAAGATCAGGGTTTGTTTTTGTGACAGGCACCAAGTCTTGAGCATAAGATATTCTATTTGTCGTCGTAATGGCAAAGCCAAAGCTTACAGTAACATAGTTCACCAGTATACATAAGCACGTGTTCATACTCTCAACTACATTCAGTGTCAGACTGAAGTTGACCCATGGGGCCCAACCAGCGCAGTCGACCCTTGGGGCCCAACCAGCGCAGTCGACCCTTGGGGCCCAACCAGCGCAGTCGACCCTTGGGGCCCAACCAGCGCAGTCGACCCTTGGGGCCCAACCAGCGCAGTCGACCCATGGGGCCCAACCAGCGGAGCCGACCCATGGGGCCCAACCTACGGAGCCGACCAATGGGGCCCAACCTACGGAGCCGACCCATGGGGCCCAACCTACGGAGCCGACCCATGGGGCCCAACCTACGGAGCCGACCCATGTGTCCCAACCTACGGAGCCGACCCATGGGGCCCAACCTACAATTACTCTAAATGACTCTAGCTTTCTGCGTCTCTTTCTCTGCCCACCATTCTCAGGGGCCCACCTGGGAGTTTCCCCTCTGGGCCAGTCTGTGCCAGACTATGTTCATAAGGAAAGCTGACAACACATACATTTACCCTCTGTATGCCAAAAGAGGGGTCATTTTGGCACACTTGTTCCTCCCTGTATTGAATATGGTTGTATAGTGTGCTATTTAATACAGAGGCAAAAAAGTATACTTCCTTTTTTATTAAGAGATCGTATAGGCAATATATACCAATAACATATGGCATAGCCTTGTATTAAAATTATAGCTCTGATGCAAGGTTCAGTGTAGTGTGAACAGCTATTGAGTCTCTACTGTCCACTAATTTGGCTGTTAACCCACTGGGGTTTTACCCAACACTGCCAATGTATAGCTGAGTAAAAGCAGATTTAGGCCTGATTTACATCTGTGTTGGAGGTTCCGTTTCATGACCAACACGGATGGGGCCCGACCCCACTGACTATAATGGGATCGGTCAGGTTTCGGTTGTGGGGTCTGTTGTTCCAGTGGAAAAGACAGCGCAACATGCTGTAATTTTTTCCGTCATTATGGACAGAATCTGGGACACGGGCTCCGACACTGAAGTGAACCTGGCCTTACTATTCAGGAATCATGAAAAACAGGTCACCAAACCGTGTTGGGGCTGTAATACACATTGTGGCTGTCACTTAGTTTTCCCAGCAATGGCTAAATAAAATTGAATAGGGGTCAATTCCCTTGAACCCTACTAGAACAATCAGGCTCGGCTGAACCTTTTTTGGAAATTGAAATGTTTAGTAAAAATCTTATCATTTACAGGAGGAAGAGTGCAGATCACGTGTGTCCACCCCTCCCTAGTTGATGAGACTGACCAGAGTCCATACCTGCATGAATCACCGAGCCTCTGTAAAGGTTGGAGCAAATACTATTCATGAAGTCTCTGGTGTTATAATTTGGGAATGTGTAACTCTGGAGCGTTAACGTTTCACATTGTAGGTTGTAAAGTCCAACAGACTTAATAAAAAGGGTTCAGTCCGTAAGCACCAGAAAGGGGTTATATTGTACTATATTAGATAAAAGGTCTTTTTTTCCAGAAACTGCACCACTCTTGCCCATGGACTATACCTGGCATTGCAGCCCATGAACAAGAGTGTTCCTGCAACTCCCTCTAATAAAAAATATTGTTTTTTTTTCTCTAATCCCTCACAACTCCTCTAAGGGCATGTCCCCACGGCACGGGTTTTTGGCCATTTTCTCAGCCGGTTTGCGGTTTTTCAGACCGCCTGAAAAAACAGCCGAAAATGAGCACGATGGTGCTCTATGGAAAACCCGTGCAGCAGTCCCCATTGCACTGGTTTTCCGTCGGGCGGTTTTTCCGCCCACGGTCCGGCCGCAAAACATTCATCAAGCGTGCTTGTGAATGTGAAGGGGGAGGGCTCATCGCGGGGAAAAGCCGCCCCCCCCACCCCTCCCCCCGCGGCCGAGGGGACGGGCGCAAAACAGGACAAATACCAGCCGGAAAACCGGACAGTATTTGTCCTGTGCCGTGGGAACGCGCCCTAACAGTACCTAAAGGCATAATTTATAGCTCTGGGGCCCCAATGCAAAATCTAAAGTAAGGGCCACCACCGACCAGGTGCCATTTATAATACTGGTCTCTTATGTGCAGAGTGACACATAAATTTCTACTTCTGCCCCCTCCCCTCCTCTATAGCTACATCACTGACAGGACCCATTTATCTGTGCCATAGGTAAACCTTGCTTGTACATTAGCGGATTACAATTAATTCCCTTCTAAATTTCTGGTGGAAACTTCCAATTTACAAGATCAATCTGAAAGGACAGATAGAACCGTATAAGCAGAAGAGTGCAGACAGGATGCAATTACAACCGGGCCTTAAAGGGGTTGTCGCACTACATTGATTTATCTTACCTCAGTCCTGGTTTCTTGGTTTCATTTTGAATTCAGGGGCGTGATTACTGGCTTCTACTAGGCTGCAGTAGAAACCAGGTCTGTAGCTATAGCAACCACTGTTGACAGCCTATCATGAGAGATTGAACAGGTCTGTAGCTATAGCAACCAGTGCTGGCAGCCTATCAGGAGAGATCGAACAGGTCTGTAGCTATAGCAACCAGTGCCGGCAGCCTATCAGGAGAGATCAAACAGGTCTGTAGCTATAGCAACCAGTGCTGGCAGCCTATCAGGAGAGATTCAACAGGTCTGTAGCTATAGCAACCAGTGCTGGCAGCCTATCATGAGAGAATGAACAGGTCTATAGCTATAGCGACCTGAGGAGCTGATGCAGCCCATACAAGAGGGGATATCTAGGAAGAGGTAGGACACATATTATAAAGTGACTTGTTTTTGCAAGATCTTTAACATAAAAAGCAATCCTTGTAGTGAGACAACCCCTTTGAGGAGCACCTGTGACCATTCTTTTTGTCTGTTTTCAGAAATTCTTGTGTTCCTTATGAGATAATTCTGCAACATCTCATATCTCTGCGTTGTGCTGTTCCTCGGTTATTCCTCCTGAAATGTATCACTGAATCTGTCATCTGGGTGTTAGCACTTGGGGGTGAGTCTCTGCACAGCATGACACTGTCCAATCAGTGCTGACAGTCATTGTGGGCAGGGACACACCCTTTTGACAACTGGGATGGTAACACCCATCTGAGTGATTCAGTAATATATTTCTTGAAGGAATAACAGGAACAGCACAACATAGAATTATTTTAAAGGGAAAACAAGAATTTACTAAAACAGACAAGTCACAGGTCTTCTGTAAGGGCCACAACATTGAGAAACAGCAATGTCATCAGTGAGCCGTACCATCAAATCTCAAAAGAGAGTCCTAAAGCAAAGTCAGTAACTGTATATGAAGTCTGCAATTACATAACCCTGAAAACAAAAAAAAAAGATATTTTTGAGACGCCCGAGAAGTTTTAGGTACACCCCCACCAGACAGGGCCATCTTTTCCATTGGGCACACTAGGCAGTTGCCCGGGGGCCCCACAAGTATAGGGGCCCCAGGTGGGGTATGCTTTTCCCAGGAATACAAGAAACATACCCTTAACCCCATGGTTGACTTTGCTTATTTTACTGTGTGCATTTTTTTAGAATGTGCAAAAAAAAAAAAAAAAAACATGGTGGAGAAGGGAGCCAAAGGCTCCCTGCCAATCAGTCTTGTAGGCTTCAGGACATAAGTGGCGTGATAATATGGGTGTGCTTGGGGATGGCTAGAGGCATGATCTAGTGTGATGTCATGCATTTGGACAGGGCCCACTGCAGTGTTCTGCCCAGGGGCCCATAATGTTTTTGAGGCGGTTCTGCCACCGGAGTATAGCGGAAGGGACTCAACACTAGATCTGGGTATACTAGTAATCCAAGTCTGGGGTATGCTGAGTGATCCCAAATGGGCCCATAATACCCGATTAATACTTATCCTATTGGAAATCGTGCAACTACATATCCCAGCATGCTGCACAGAGGACCCTGAGAGCTGTTAATAGGGTCTATACCAAGCAGCTATTTATAGACATTATACTGAGAGAATTATAAAGCACCGTATATAATAAAGCACAATAAATAGTATTTTCCATGAACCCCTTCCTTCATGCACAGCCGGGAACCTATGGGAAAAATGAGTTTTAGACCAAAACCGTTTCATACATGTGGCCCCTAGGTATTTGTGGTGGCAAAGTGGTCACTTAGATGCCCAGTTATGTACTGGCAGGTTAAGACATACACAAAATCAGCATCATAGACAGACCAGGCAGCCACAGTCTCTCCCAACCCTCCCTCCCCCCCCACCCCCCACCTTCTCTCCATCATGTCCAGACCAGGATCTAAAAACAAATGTGTCAATGGAGAATAACTATAAAATCCTCACGTAAGTCAGACATGCACTAATGTTGTCATTAGCAGCACTTTCCAAGACAGGAAGGCAGATAAGAAGTCTTTGTAAGTGGAAGCTTAATGCCTGGTAAGCCACAGGTCTCAGGGGATGTCTAGAGAGTGCCCATTAGTGGGCATTAAGAGTCTTCAGATACATGGCTCCTGACCAATGCAGAGGGGTGCTCGGGAGGGTCTAGTGTGTTTTAGAGGTAAACATAGTTTTGCAAGTTAGAGGACCAAAGGTTGGGGACCACTGTTCATGAAGATGCTAGAGGTCACATCAGGTTGCAGACCACAGCTCTAGATAGCGCAAGGAGTCACATTAGTTGACATTTGCAACATATAAAGAGCCAAACGTTGGAAATCACTACCAGGGGTCATATGTGGTCACATCAGATTGGAGACCACTTGTCTTAAAGAGAACCTGTCACATAGGTTGTGCCCCCTTGCTGATGGCAGAACAAGCCAGTGTCAGACCTGCTGTTCCCAGCACTGTGTCCCTTATTCTATAAGTTGCAACAGGTTTAGAGCATTTAACCCTCAAATCTTATTCATGAGTAGGTGGTAGCCCCGCCCACCAAAGGCTAGCACCGCCCACTGACAGTTAGTCACATGTTTCTACCGATTCAAAGTAATAGGTTTATCAGTTGAGGTGGGCGGGGCTAGCCTCCGATTGGCCGGGTTTGGAAAAAAAAAGACTCTTTGAATGACTCTTCTGGCTTAAAACTGCAGATTTGAGCATTAAATACACGAAAACTACAGCATCTTACAGAATAAGGGGCACAGCGCTGGAAACAGCAGGTCTGACACTAGCTTGTTCTGCCCTCAGCAAGGGGGGCATAATCTATGTGACAGGTTCCTTTTAATGATGCCAGTGGTCACATCAGGTTAGAGACCACTGCTCTAGATAGTGCTAGGAATCACATTAGTTGTATTTTTACAATATGTAGAGAACCAAAGGCTGGAAATCACTACCAGAGGTCACATCAGATTGGAGACCACTGGTTTTGATGATGCTGGAAGTCAACATCAGATTGGAGACCACTACCAGAGGTCATATGTGATCACATCAGGTTGGAGACAACTGTGCTAGGAGTCACATTAGTTGACGTTTGCAACATATACAGAACCGACGGTTGGAAATCCCTACCAGAGGTCATATATGGTCACATCAGGTTGGAGACCACTACCAAAGGTCACATCAGATTGGAGACCACTACCAGAGGTCACATCAGATTTGAGGCCACAGGTTTTGATGATGCTGGAAGTTAAAATCAGATTGGAGACCACTAGAAGAGGCCATATGTGGTCACATTAGGTTGGAGATCACTGTGCTAGAAGTCACATTGTCAATGTTTTACAATATGTAGAGAACCAAGAGATGGAAATCACTACCAGAGGTCACCTGAGATTGGAGACCACTAGTTTTAATGATGCTGGAAGTCAACATCAGATTGGAGACCACTAGAAGAGGTCATATGTGATCATATCAAGTTAGAGACCGCTGTGCATTAGTTGACATATGCAACACATACAGAACCAAAGGTTGGAAATCCCTACCAGAAGTCATATGCGGTCACATTAGGTTGGAGACCACTTGTCTTGATGATGCTAGTGTTCACATTAGTTGGAGACCACTACCAGAGGTCACATGTGATCACATCAGATTGGAGACCACTGCTCTAGATAGGGCTAGGAGTCACATTCATTGACATTTTGCAACATATAGAGAACCAAAAGGTTGGAAATCACAACAAGAGGTCATGTGTGGTTACATCAGATTGGAGACCTCTTCTTGATGATGCTAGTGGTCACGTCAGCTTGGAGACCATTGCTCTAGGTAGTGCTAGGAGTAAAATTAGGTCGAGTTTTACAACAGCTAAAGGGCCACATAATTGATCCACTGCAAGAGGTCATATGTGACCACATCAGATTGGAGACCACTACCAGAGGTCACATGTGATCACATCAGCTTGGAGACCATTGCTCTAGATAGTGCTAGGAGTAAAATTAGGTCTAGTTTTACAACAGCTAAAGGGCCACATATTGAGTCCACTGCCAGAGGTCATATGTGACCACATCAAGCTGAAGACCTCTACTGTAGACAATGCTAGGGTCACACGTCGGGAATTGTAGTTGCTCTATAGGAACTATCAGAGTCGCCCAAATCTTTCCTGCTATCTATCTAGATCACTGGAGGATTTCAATAATATTTTTCAACACCCCAATTACAATGAAAGTAATCATTGGAGTGGCTGATCTTGGAGCCTGACGCTCTACGTGGGTCCACCACCTAACCAGCAATGTCATTGCCTCTAACATGAGTTAGTTCCATATCGCATGATTACAGTATAGCATGATGAGATTGTACCCATAGAAGTAGTGGATGGGTTGCAACTTCTGTCCTTCTTTATCTGCATTTCATTCTGCTTTTAACTCTAATTGAACAGTTTAACGTTCCCACTTATAACTTGCCCACTTGGTGGCGCTGTTCCATCGTTATCTGCTAAAGTCATATATGTTGCAATTCCCAATCCAATAAAAAAGTCAATACATACCTCAACAAAATACAAACTATAATGAAGTTCTAAGAAGGTGATCATACTCAGTGGCCATATCTGCACATGACAGATGTTTCTCCCACAGTGATATTTTGCTCTGTTCTATGGCCTTATGGCTATTTGACATTTCCCAGCCCCCACCTGCACCACTGCCTTAGGGCCCCACTCACAATTAGACAGCGAGTTCCATCCACGGATCTTATTTCAGCTCAGCTGTCCGCGATTGTGTAACCCGGGACTGCTCCAAAATCCCTGTGGAATTCCAAAGTTTTAATGAACACTTAAAATATTTAGACTTGCTCTAAAAAAAGATTATTTTTGTTACTCTTTTAAAAATTTTGCTTGCTTCCAAGCATAGGGCGGGTTGGGGTGGTGGTGGGGGGGGGACATCTCCAGCCTTGCCTATGACAGACAAACGGAGTCTTTGTGTCAAACGAGGTGACCTGCCTTGAGTTTCTGCGGAGAATTGTGAATGGCCAGTATTATGAATGTGGGGAACGCTGCATGGACAGGAAAGAAAAGAGGGGGGGGGGGGGGGCAGAGGATACAAAGTAATTATATACTGTTGACAAGTCAACGTAGAAGTTTCGTGGGAAGAAAAATAAAGGCCCTGAAATGTGTTACTACATTTCGGTGCGGTGATCATGTCTTAGAGTTGAATTTGTAAATGCAGAATAAAATGGAGCAAAGGCTCATTGAAAATCACGCGGCGTCATCCAGGGCCTATAATGTAAATACATAATGTCAACCAATCTATCTCGGTTTAGCCCACCAAAGTCATGAATGGAAGCGCCTCTTTGGTTGCCATGGGTTGCAGGATACTTGTAGCAATCCTGCAATGGTAGTAAATGGACAATACAGCCCCACTGTTGTACTGAATTGCAGTGTTGCTGCTTTGAAAAAATTGGATTATATATATATATATATATATATATATATATGTTACATTACACACACACACACACCTCTGCTACATGTACGTGACACACACACACCTCTGCTACAGGTACGTTACACACACATCTCTGCTACATGTACGTGACACACACTTCTCTGCTGCATGAACATGAAACATACACCTCTGCTACATGTACGTGACACACACACCTCTGCTACATTTACATGACACACACACACCTCTGCTACATGTACGTGACACACACACCTCTGCTACATGTACATGACAAACACACACCTCTGCTGCATGTACAAGACACACACAACTCTCCAGCATGTAAAAGACACACACACCTCTGCTACAGTGGAACAGACCGCACAACTACACACACCTCTGCTACATGTACATGACACACACACCTCTGCTACATGTACATGACACACACACACCTCTGCTACATGTACATGACACACACATCTCTGCTCCATGTACATGACACACACACCTCTGCTACATGTACATGACACACACACACAGCTCTGCTCCATGTACATCACACACACACACACCTCTGCTACATGTACATGACACACCGTAGCACACTATGCAACACCTGCTACATGACACACACACACCTCTGCTACATGTACATGACACACACACACCGCTGCTACATGTACATGTGACACACACACCTCTGCTGCATGTATGTGACACACATCTCTGCTGCATGTACATGACACACACACCTCTGCTACATGTACGTGACACACATACACAACCCATGTAATTTCCCAAATACTTCAGTACAGTATTTTTTTATCATGCTTGCCAATGAAACATTGCAGAAGGGGTTTCTGGTCTGGAAAGCCCATTTTCATTTACCCTGTTATACATTTCTAAGTTCATACAAGGAGGGGGGGTCCTGTATAATAATTTTTCCACTTTGCCTAAAGGATCAGAATTTTTAACAAAGAGGTATCTTACTCCGGAGGACCTGTCCTTTCCTGCATTGTACAGACTAATGATTTGAATGGACACCGTTGTAATTCCTAAATTCCCCTGTGGTGACGCTGCAGGGAAATTCAAGTTCGCAAGGTTTTCCCACAAATGATAGCTTTTTGCTGGTGGTGCCTCTAGGGGAACACTTTGTGATCAACTTATTGTTAAAGGGGTATTCCCACAACACACATTGATGGCATATGGATAGTATCTCAATCTCAAAATGTGGACCTGCAGCCATTTTGAGAACCGGCCCTTGAACTTCTCTGTTTTGAATGGGGAAGTGGTTGGAACTCATTGAAATCAATAGGAGAATTCCGACCACCTCTACGTACGAAATGGAGAGGTTCCTGGGCCTGTTCAAGATCACACATTGATGGCATGTCCTATGAGTCCTGCACAGGTTCTCCAGACAGTTACAAAGACAACCAACCAGGGCTTGGAATACCCCTTCTAACAAGCAGAAATTGTTTAAAGTGGAGGCTCCCTTTAGTAAGAGAAGTCACAATATACACAGTGGTAAATAGGTAAATCTACAATACTATGTAGGTCTATTCCATCAGATCAGAGACTAAAGTAAAAGGTATATTGTTCCATAGTCAATGGCAAACATACTATATAGGTAGATTGTGTAGCTTTTATGGGGCCATTAAAATCTTGTCAAACCCTGGTTGGTTGTCTTTGTAACTGTCTGGAGAACCTGTGCGGGACTCCCCTCCCCAGAGGAGCTGCATTATTGGCAAACAAGGGGGTAAAGTGATGGTCCTAGTGTCATGCTGCCACATACCACAAGCCCTCTTGCACTATATAGTAAAATCCAGCACTAATGATCCACCATATTGCCATGATGCCCCTTCTTCCGTGTTTGTAGAACATAGTAAGACACCTGTCTATCTCTCTATGCATCTATCAATTCTCCTTATGAGTGATGAACACCATAAAATTGGAGTTCAACTATAAAGGATTTAGCCCTTTTTCATAAGCAGTACCGAGTAAGTCCCAGCGCGGTCCCATACATAAGGGACCTCCAATCCCACAATCCACTGGACAAATATATATACGTGGAACCGGCAGTTTCATAAAAAAGCAATTTTCTGTAATAAATCTCGTTAAAAATATATATAGGACGTTAATCCGTACTTCACAGAATGTCCATATTCACATATGCAAAAATACTCAGTATTTAGTTGCGGCGTGGCACGCCGTTCAGGTCAGTCCATGGCGCCGCTCACATGGCAAGTGAGCACGAAGACGCTGACAACCGAGACGGGAAGAATAAACTCGCGGACGTTTCGGGGATAGCTCCTCCCTTTCCTCAAGCAAGGAAGGGGAGGAGCTATCCCCGAAACGTCCGCGAGTTTATTCTTCCCGTCTCGGTTGTCGGCGTCTTCGTGCTCACTTGCCATGTGAGCGGCGCCATGGACTGACCTGAACGGCGTGCCACGCCGCAACTAAATACTGAGTATACCTTTTGCATATATGAATATGGGCATTCTGTGAAGTACAGATTAATGTCCTATATATATTTTTAATGAGATTTATTAAAGTTTAATTGCTTTTTATGAAACTGCCGGTTCCACATATATATTTGTCCACCCCACCATAAAATTGGAACCTATGTGGACATCCTAAAATTTCAGCAATTAGAATATATTTGCAAACACTACTACAAACCACATTAGCCAAAATGTCTAGTTTGCATTTTTTCAGACACGTCTCTAAGCCTCCTTTCGTCATTCAGCCATGATGAAGGGAGGGATCCATAATTAAAAGGTCTCACCTTGTGCTAGGTCGCTGGCATATTATTAATGAAAGACAGTAGTCAATTTAAGGAGGAGAGGCATATTTCTGTGACACATATCATTATCATCACGCACTGCCCTTCCTAATCTCCCTCTTATTACAGGCAGTTCTTAAAGGGGAAACCACAACTCCATAGTGCACACTCTTCTAGCTGCAGTTTAAAGAATTGATTTATAGGTTTTTTTTTAAAATGTTATGATATTTTTCTAGGAATTTGGAATATATTTGATATATACAATTAAGAGCATACATGTTGCCAACATCAGTTGGGATCTCTTGCAAATAAGACTGTTGGAATTACACTCAGTGCTGCTGATTTGATCCTGGCAATCAATATAAGTGTATCGTTCATATTTCATTATAAACACTAAGCACCGTAGAGCACTCAATTACAAGTAACTTAAACTGAAGTGTTGTATGAATCTAGTCACCTTATTTATTGATAATAAGTTCACTTATTTTGTGCTATAAAGTGAGAACATGACATCTGTCATTGGTGGGGCGTAGGTTAGACCCATGGCGGTACCCAGTATTGGATCTACATCTAAAGTAGTTAACGGACTGGATTACTGATCACTACCTTATTTGCCCTTAATCCTCAATAACAATTTCCAACATGTGTCAATATACATCAATGCTTATATTAACCATACAAATTTTTGGAGTTGAACCGAAGTGATAAGTAAAAATCAAGACAAACAAGACACTGCAGAAATTACAGGGACTCCATATGTACATTGCTTTAGCTAGGACTTAAGCCTCCAAGAATTCACCAAGGTTGTAAAGAGCAATACAGAGGCCTTGTTTATGTGCTAACCCCAGACAACACATGTCTACCAACAAGCCCACAAGATGCCCCAGAGTGTGGGATATACATACAGAATACCCCCCTACACATCAGCCCCTGCAATAAAACTGAATACATCTACATAGGGCACACTGTTTTCTACACTATGTTCTGTTTTGTCACTTAATAGTCAGTAGTGGACAAAACACATTTTTATTTAGTCTTTTTTTCAGTTTTATGTGAAATTCAGCAGCGCCATCTGCTAATCACTTTGCAGACGTTCCTAAAACTCCCATGGGGTATCATTTGCATAGGAATAAATGTGGGAACTGGAGATGAAAGTAGCAGATTATGAAATTGGAAAGTATGGCCAGCTAAAGATTTCCTGAATTAAAAATGAAAAAAAAAAACCAAAAACAATCCATATTATTACCAGACAGAAAACGAAGACCTCATTCAAGTATCTTGTGGTAGTTCATTCTCCTGTTTTAATTGATATGCCTCCCCCTAAGCAAGATGATTAACCCAATGATCATGGGCCCTCCAAGGCAATGCATATACAGTACTTGTGTGTGGGTTATATGTGTGTGTATATTTCATTTACACACATATAAACACACACACACACATTCACCTCGATCGTGGACCCTCTATGGCAATGTATATAATTGTGACCCCTGAGTCTACTTCATCCTGGGCTTGAGCTTATTGGGCATGTTACCCCAACGATCATGGGCTCTCCCAATGATATAGTAACCTTTGTGTTTATTATATGTATTTATTGTATATATATATATTATATATATATATCATATATATATAAATATTAATATATATATATACTATAGTATATATATATATTATACAACAATCTAATATACATGCACCTCTTGATAATCGTGGACTGTCCATGGCAATGTATATATTTGTGTGTGTGGATCACATATTCTAAACATACATATATGTATTATTACAGATATATGAAAATAAAAATGTGCAAAAAAGATATATACATCTATATATATGTATATATTTTTATCTCAATGCATATATCTGTATTACACATTTTTATTTTCATATATATGTGTTATAGTAAATATATACACACACATATATAAAATAAATACAGATGATAATACAATGTATTACCAATGTATATATCTATTATTTTATATGTATATATATATATATATATATATATATATATATACACACACACAAACCATGGGTCTTCAAACTGCGGCCCTCCAGCTGTTGGGAAACTACAACTCCCATCATGCCCACTGATTATTATTAGATTATATAAATGCATGATGGGAGTTGTAGCTTCCCAACAGCTGGAGGGCCGCAGTTTGAAGACCCGTGATATAAACGTATGTTTGTATTTGTTTATAATGTGAAGTAGACTCAGGGCCCATACAGAGTCACACACGCTGCATTGTGTTGGGTACCTAAGAAATGTAGTTTCCCTATATAAAATCCACCACAGCCTTTTAAATTACAGCTAAAATTGGACTGGTCGCTATGGAGAACCAAGAGATGTGGTTATGTTGCCTATAGCAACCAGAGTTCATGTATCAGTTTTTCAGCACCGTTGAACTCTGGTTGCTATGGGCAACAAGGTTCCATCTCTCTGGAGCAGTTCTAAGGCCCAGTGTTGTCATATCAACCAATCGTATCAGGCAGGCAGGTTGCAGAATGAAAGCAGTCCTCTGATTGGCTGCACCAGTGCTTATCTTTGCATGGTGTCTTATCCATTTTCATTAGGGTTTGATTAATTTAAGCAGAAATTCCATGAAACTTGATCTGATCTGAGATGAAAGGCTGATACTCTGAGCTCCGTGCAGGAAGGACGGCAAAAACAAACAGTGACATTGAGAGATCGGAAAACACATCTTTTTTTGTTGTTCTGCAGACAGGGGCACTTGGCAGCCTCAAGACGCTGAAAAGTCAAAACATGACATTTTCTTTTAGAACGCAATGTACTTGGCCTTAGAATTTCACCCACCTCACATACAATTCATGGCACCAGATTTTATCCGGAGCAATATTATATATATATTAAAGATGAGAGAATCCAGCCCACCCCTCCCAAATGCTTCCTTCCCATCACTCAGCAAAGAGCATTGAGGTGTCATCTTCACTTTAAGCAGATAGTCTGTCAATTGATTAGCCCATTATATTCTATGGGCTATTAAATGATCAGACTTATTTGCCATACTCTAATATACATGTCTGTGAAGGCTTCATATCCACTATAGAGCAGCTCTTATAAGCATATTTTTAGCTCACCTATATCACCCTGTTCAACACACCCAGGACTTGCTGTAGTATTTTTATGACTAATAGGGAGGAAATACTGTACTAAATGAATGAGCAAGGGGTTATTTAGACTATTTGAATCTAATGGACGTGAAGGTAGAAAACAATGACACAATAGACTCCGATGATGCATGCATCCTCTTGCAAACTTGTTTTTGCTGTCAGAGTTATGTGACCTATTTGCACGCAGTTAATGTAGCAGGCATACCATAGTAATATACAGGTGAGCCACGAGTAAGCTTGGTGGGAATAGGGAACAAGGAGGACACAGGAGAAATTTGAAGGACCAGAACCTTTGTGCGAAAGCAAGAGCTTGGCCCATAATGAAATCATCGATGGTGTGACACCACAAGAGACCTATGTGCTATAAAAATGTTATTAGTAACATCACTCAGTCTAGCAAGATTACATCATTAATCAACTAGCTGTCAGCATAACCTGTTTTCACCAAAGATTAATGGTGGGAAGCCCAAAGGACATTACCTATGTTCTCTTTTGGTGGTATAGAGTCTGTGAGATCCCATTGCAGTGCTTTTTTAAAGTAGGGATCATGTAAGACCCCACTACGGTCCCCTTATGTGACAAAGGTAGCAGGTGCAGTACTTTTTTTTTTTTTTTTTTAGAGGATCTGTGGGACCCCATCACTGTTCTCTAATGCAACAGGAAGGCTAAGTTCTGGAGGTCTATGGAAATGGACAGTTTCTTGGCCTTTAGAGCAAGAATCATCTTGATTCATTTATATTCACAGAAGAAGATACAGCAGTTTTGCCGACCACCGCTTATTTCAGGGAACTAGTATGATGTTGTGTCTTTGGTAAGACTGCTGTCTGCAAGGAGATTGTATGTTCTTATCAAGTCCCAATGGGTCTCCTGAAGTGATAGCTGTTTGGTGGTAGGAGGAAGAAATTGATAGCAAGCTACTCTGTGACATGAATAGCAATCTCATTGTAGAGGACTGTGGAATACTATTGCAATAATAATAGGCCTATTGTACAAGTCTGGAGACAGTCAAATCCTGGAGCCATCCATTGATCATAATAGAAAAAACTCACACCTTTGCTTCCTCTAGATTTTTATGGTGCAAATAAACAAGATCTCACCTAGTGAATCCATATTTTAGAGTTATGGCCTACAAAAGAAACTAATGGTGCAATATTATATCTAAAAAATCTATCCATCAATCCCTGGAATCTTCCTTAGATATACTGGCTACAAGTATGAAAACTTCAGGGGACCTGTATGAAAAGCGGCGCCTTGACAGTCATACTTCTCAGTAGGTTAGTGTAGCCTTTGTCAGTATGTACGAAGGTGTCTCACAGCAGTTTAGAAATGCGTCCCGTTGTGAGACACATTTATGCAGCAGCAAGTGGGACAAAAAGTGTGAATGCGCCAAAATTGGTGTCAGCCTCACTACTATGGAATTGCTATGGATTATTCCGACACTTTTGCGCCACAGTTTGTTGTGACACATTTATAAATGTGGCGTGTCATATGAATCTGGCACAACACGCCCCTGTAGAATTGACGCATGCAAAAGTGTGGGGTCTGCTGCACAGATTTTGGAGCACAGCTGTTCATACATCTGTCGGAGAGGGCTATGACAGGTTTTTTTGGCTCAAAGCGCATCAGAAAACTGGCACTGCCCAGTTCAAACATGTCGCCCTTCATGGCCAACCAAAAATGAATGTGATAGTGATAAGTCAGTGGCCTCACGTTTTCAGATCCTAATGAAGGCCCTAATCTGGTAATACAGATCTCAGTGTTAGACCAGTTTGGTTGCAGTAATGGAAGGTAAAGATGGTTTAAAGAGTCAAAATCTGCAGATTTCTTTAAAATCTATCATTAGTCTCTACTTCCTTAAAATTATTTAATTCCACCATCTTCAACCCTTAAGATTCTTCTTTATCTACTACCAGACTTTAGGAAGTATCTGCAGGAGACTTGAGGTTACCTCTACAGTCAACTACAACAAACAATTTACACCAAAAAGATGATGTATGCAATACATACTTTATAGTTTGAGCCTATAGGCCAATGGACAAAAGATGATGTATGTAATACATACTTTATTACACTAGGCCAATGACACAAATTATTATGTAACCATACTATAACGTTTGACCCCTTAGGCCTTCAAAAAAATGCCTCAATTCCTATGGCATAGACAAAAGGTGTATGCAACGATGACTCAATAGTACCTATGGGGCCACAAAGAGTGCCAATGAAAAATATTTCCCCATACCAATGGACAAAAGAGAGCCAAACCAAACCAGCCTTGAAGCCGTTTAGTACAAGGACAACATGTGGTTCCATGATTTCATGGTTGTTATTCTACAAATATTCAGACCCTACCATTTCCGAATCTCCGTCAGAAATGGTAGACTAATCGACCCGGTCATAAGTTTTTCCAATACTTTTTTATTTGTTCAATTTTGATATTCTTTTTTGTCAAATTGGCCTTAGTTTTCTCTTTTTCTTTTTTGAAATTGTGTGGCAAATTTGTTCTTGTGGGTATTTTAATGTCTATGTAATTATTCATTCTTCCTTAATGTTTGTCCGACTTCTTGAAGGTATTTGCCTTTCTTGGTTTTTAAAGTGGGTAGGCATTTTTGGGTCACTGTTCCTTTCTAGACAGCTCCAAAGCCAGTCCTGCGATATTCACTTTTACCTCTGGCCCTCAACAAGGCCATTTTCCACCCACAGGACAGCGGCTACTGCAATCTCTTTTTTTCTTTTTAGGACCATTCTTGCTTTAAACCCTAGAGCATTCACTCGTCTGGGAAAACCCAGGGGATCTAACATTTCTGAAGCTAATCAGAAAAGCACAGCTTCATGGAGACCAAACAACCAGTCCACTATCAAAGGAAACCCCTTAAAACCTTCTTCCCGCTATTCTGATGCTCGTATTGAACTTGCAGGAAAAATTGTCATTTGACCTATGGTCCACACAGCTAAATGCACTGATTTCTCCTCTGTTATTGGCATGATCAAAATAAGTTATAACGACAGCAATTACAGTATTCCCTATAAATATACCATAAATTGATTTGTGTCCTAATGGCCCACAATGGACGGCAAATGCAATCTTTTTGAAGGGATTTTTGATGTATTATAGGCTTTATAGGCTGATTCGACGGAGACGCCTTTTGGGCGATCTCTCCTTTTATAGGGTAGTTATCATAGATTTACCAGCTATAAGGAATATTATCTAAAATTTTTATTGTTCATTTTTTATTTCTCTTTTTTCATTTTTGTCCTTGGTCTTTCTCTGTGTGGTCTTTTTCTGTATACTTTGTGCTGCAGATTCGTTTCTATGTATTGGAGATTTATTTTAATTGTCTTAATAAAAGTTATATTTTATTCATTTTTTTTAATGACATTTTCCCTTCTTGAAGGTATTTAGTCTTTATGTCGGTGAATATAGTGGTGTTTTAGTGCCATCTTTTGTGGTGTTTTCTCTATAACAGACATTGCTCCTAAAGCTGGCCATCCATGGTGATATAGGTCACTGACTCCTAGAATAGGCCAAAAAATGCCCATTCTTACAACACCATTATACCACCAGGGCTAACAGCTAAAATAGGCAAATATCTGACCAATCTCCTTTTATCTATACTCGCAATAAGTTTTAGGACATCACTTCAGTAATGCATTATAAACCCTCTTTCAGTATCCTTCACTCAGTCTAGAAAACCACAGAGCTCCCTGTAACACTATTCTACAGCTCAATGACAAGAATATGCTTGACAGTGCTTTGCATGTTATTGATAAAGACTCAGCAATCAGTCCACTATTAGGAACCTTAAAACCTTTCAATGCTATTTGTATAGCGATATGGGTCACTGTAGCAGGCAACAAATTGCCCATTCTGACACCACCACTCTACCTCCAGGGATCCACCACAGCAAAGATCTGATCCTCCTCTTTTTGGACATAATCACAATAAATTCCAATAATCTCTTAGCACGCAATTACTTTAGTAATTCCCTATACAATATACTTCATAAATTGATTTTGTGTCCATAATGGACCCACAAGTCAGCACTGGGCTACTCTATGCAATACTATTTTGAACTCGGCACTGATTTTGAATGTAATTGATAAGGTCTCCGCTATCAGCCTAATATAGGGACCATTTCATTGCTATTTAGATGGTGATATAGGTCACTATAGTAGGCAATAAATTGCCCGTTCAGATACTACCACTATACCACCAGGGCTAATACCGCAAAACAAAATCTTATCCTTCTCTTTTTAAACCTAATCACAATAAATTCCAATAATCTTTAGCAATTCACTATAGAATATCCTTCATAAATTGCTTCTGGGGCCATAATGGACCCACAAGTCAGCACAGGGCTTCCCTTTGTAACACTATTATGCAGCTTGGCACTGATTTTGAATGTAATTGATAAGGTCTCTGCTATCAGCCTACTATAAGGAAGCTTAAAACATTTCAGTGCTATTTGCATGGTAATATGGGTCACTATAGTAGGCAATTGTCCATTCGGATACTACCACTATACCACCAGGGCTAATATCACAGAACAAAATCTGATCCTTCTCTTTTTAAACATAATCACAATAAGTTCCAATAATCTTATAGATGAATTCCCTGTTTCCCCAAAAATAAGACATTGTCTTATATTAATTTTTGCTCCTAAAGACGAGCTAAGACTTATTTTTAGTGATTTCATCACAAACATCAGCATAAGCAGCCAAACTCTGAATTGCATTAAAAAAAATGCAGTAGGTCTTATTTTCGGGGGATGTCTTATTTTCGGGGAAACTTCAGAAATTCATTATGCAATATCCTTCATACATAGTGGGGCCATAATAGGTCTACAGCTCAGCAGAGGGCTACCCTATGTAACACTAGAACATAGCTTGCAGTGATTTTGAATGCTATTGATAAGGTTGCAGCTATCAGCCTACTATTAAGAACTTTAACACGTTGCATGGCTATTTACTCAATGAAAAAAAATCTGCAATGACAACATGACTGGGTACAAGCCAATATACTCCAAGATTACAACACACATTTACAATCTCCACCACCGGCGAGATAATAATCAGCGAGTCACCATTATGGTTGACCTATGTTCTAGTCATTTCATGCAAATGGCGCTCTACTATCAATTGTGTAAGCTGTCACTTGCCCTGACGGAAAGCAAAAAAAAAAACTCCATCTCAGCGCTAATGGGAGCTACAAAACCAGATTCACAACCGAGAGGAAAAAAAATTGAAAGATTTCAATCACAGCATTAGTGTTATGTTGCATGTTCCTCTACAACTCCCAGTATGCAAAGCAACACGCATGAGAAAGTGCTGGTGCAGAGATGACTATAAGGGGTTAAATCAATTAAAGCAGACTTGTAAAATAAGGGGAACCTGTAGATAATATCAGTGTGGAGACAGCCCTGAGCGGGATCAGAGTCCATGTCCTATGTTTGCAATGCTGATTACTGTAGAATACGGCCTGAAATAAACAAGGCTGTCGCCTGTAAAATAAAAAAAAAAAAAACAACCTCACCTTTCTTCACCCCTGACAGTTGCTTCGCAACCGTTCCTGTCATACCTGTGTGGCAGGTGCACCTTTAGCCAGTGACACACCTCCTTAAAGTGACACTTCCAGCCCTAAATCTACTTAATATTTGGAATTCATTAAGCCAAGATTTCTTCAACAGATAATACTGCTTTGTACTTGCACAACGGCCTCCATAGATAAGAGGAGCATGTATGGGGGATGAATCACATTCTACTACCTGTATGCTAAGAGCCTGCTTGGGAGAAAAGGAGGCAACAGTTTAAGATTTCAAACTCCAAAAATGTGACTGATTTTTGGTGATTTAGAATTGATCAAAGATATTTCCAAAGCTGGATGACTGTGGGGTGAAGATCGCAAAGCGGTGGCCGAGCAGACAAGCCCTTAAGTATTTCTAAGGATTGAAAAATGCTAATGTCCTTGCTGCCCTGTCGCCAGATCTTGCAAGTGATGCCCATTGTTCCCCTTATGAACTGCAAGCCCACCAGGGACAATTGGTTATTATTGTGCATAAAACAGTATAGCTATGATTCCAGGTTATCAGAATTGTGTTGCATATGCGATCCAGCTATGCTATCTAATATTTATCAATCTCATATATATTTATGTATCTAATATCTAGCTAATATTTTTCATCTCATATCTATTGTTTTATCAATCTTATTTATCAATCTCATATCTATTTATGTATCTATCACCTCTTTCTCTCATATCTATATATCTATCATCTCTTTTGCTCATATTTAAGCCTACCTAGCTATGGATCTATCACCTCTTTCTCTTATATCTATGTCTACCTAGCTATGTATCTCTCTACCTATGAATATGCACTAATCTTCATATACAGTATATACTACATCCATATACATTTTACAGATTTATTACATACTACATATCTGGAGATCAGTGGTGTACTAATGGTGTGCAGAGTATACTGAAAATTCTCAGCAGCTAGAGAACCACAGGTTGCATATATCTAGAGCCACAACTTGTATATACCATCGGATCTATCATATATATTGCCCATACCCATGGGGTGTAGGTATAAGCTGCCACATCTAGTCTATAGTATAAGACTTATCATATATACTGCCCATACCCATGGGGTGTAGGTATAAGCTGCCACATCTAGTCTATACTATAACACTTATATATACTGCCCATACCCATGGGGTGTAGGTATAAGCTGCCACATCTAGTCTATACTATAACACTTATATATACTGCCCATACCCATGGGGTGTAGGTATAAGCTGCCACATCTAGTCTATACTAAACACTTATATATAACTGCCCTTTACCATGGGGTTTTAGGTATAAGCTGCCACATCTAGTCTATACTATAACACAATATATACTGCCATACCCATGGGTTGTAGGTATAAGCGCAAAATCTAAGTCTATTACACTAATAACCTTATATATACTGCCCAAATACCCATGGGTAGTATAAGCTGCCACATCTAGTCTATACCCTGACATCATATATACTGCCCATACCCATGAGGTGTAGGTATAAGCTGCCACATCTAGTCTATACCCTGACATCATATATACTGCCCATACCCATGAGGTGTAGGTATAAGCTGCCACATCTAGTCTATACCTAAGATGTATCATATATACTGCCAATACCCATGGGGTATAGGTATAACCTTGCATTGTAGGGTCTCCACTTATCTGCATACATTGTAGGGCAAAAGTACAGACCAAATTGTGTCCCTAGAAAAACCGAGAAAGATTCTGACATTTCAAATTTGCAGCAACCTCAATTAACCTGCAGTAAGAACTATACTAAAGTAAATGGAAGCAAATTTGTGACAGAACCAAACAGACCCCTATCTGTAGGTTACTGGACATGTGCATTTGTGTGTGTGTAAATATCCTGCTCAAAAATGCTTATATACATTTTACTGTTAAGTAATGGAGTGTAACTCTGGGGTCCCTGCTCTCACCTGCCATAGTATCAATGCTAATTTTACATATACTGTAAGTAATGGAGTTTTAAGCTCTGGGTCCCCTGCTCTCACCTGCCATAGTATCAATGCTATAAAACATATACTGTAAGTATAATGGAGTGTTAAGCTTGGGCCCCTGCTCTCACCTGCCATAGTATCATATGCTAATATACATATTAACTGTAAGTAATGGAGTTGTAAGCTCTGGGGTCCCCTGCTCTCACCCGCCATAGTATCAATGCTATATACATATACTGTAAGTAATGGAGTGTAAGCTCTGGGGTCCCCTGCTCTCACCTGCCATAGTATCAATGCTATATACATATACTGTAAGTAATGGAGTGTAAGCTCTGGGGTCCCCTGCTCTCACCTGCCATAGTATCAATGCTATATACATATACTGTAAGTAATGGAGTGTAAGCTCTGGGGTCCCCTGCTCTCACCTGCCATAGTATCAATCAATAGTTTACTAATCTTCTTACTAGTGTAAAACAGTGTGGTAAATATAATAGTGATAATATTTACAATAATATAAACAGTATGAAATCCGGAAAATGCTGATATTATGCACGACATATATTCATATTATGCTACGTTAATCTGCAGCTAACCAGGTGGCATAAAGAAACAGTTCAATGACAGATTCAGCTCTGCTACATCTAAGGTTATGACAAGACCCTAATTCACAATTTTCAATAACATTATTGATGCCGATGACAACCACCGGCCATTTATTTTCCTGGTAATGGATTAGAAAAAAGACATATGTCCATCAGGTTCAAGCAGTGGCAGTGGCCAGGCAGAGAGTGTCCGCGGCGGCTCGTACCTGTGCGTTGAGGCCGGCTCAGCTCATGGTTAGTTCCCCGGATGAGCGTTTCCTGCGTGTTCCGGTTCTACAATCCAGAGCATTCCAGGCGGTTCTGTCCTGTACAGAGCGCTGCTTGTTATGTCCCTGTGCCTGACTCCACATTCACTGGCCAGTGTGTAATTCCTCCTGGCTTCTGGAGGGAGGCAAGGATATATGAATGGGTTGGTCAGTGACATCACAGATGTACGCCTACCACTAGGTTGTGCTTCTTAAAAGGGCAACGGCCTGCATAGGGGTGGGGGTGGGTCCCACTGTGTCTGTGTGTGCGTTTATGTCTGTGTTTATGTGTGTGTCTGTGTGTGTATGTGTGTGTGTCTGTGTGTCTGTGTTTATGTGTGTGTGTCTGTATGTGTTTCTGTGTGTGTGTGTCTGTGTTTATTTGTGTGTGTGTGTTTATGTGTGTGTGTCTGTCTGTGTGTCTGTCTGTGTTTATGTGTGTGTGTCTGTGTGTGTGTGTTTATGTGTGTGTGTGTGTATGTCTGTGTTTGTGTCTGTCTGTGTTTATTTGTGTGCGTGTGTGTTTATGTGTGTGTGTGTGTCTGTGTTTATGTGTGTGTGTGTCTGTGTGTGTGTCTGTCTGTGTTTATGTGTGTGTGTGTGTCTGTGTTTATGTGTGTGTGTGTGTGTGTGTGTCTGTGTGTTTATGTGTGTGTGTCTGTCTGTGTTTATGTGTGTGTGTGTCTGTGTGTGTGTGTGTCTGTCTGTGTTTATGTGTGTGTATGTCTGTCTGTGTTTATGTGTGTGTGTGTGTGTGTGTCTGTGTTTATGTGTGTGTGTCTGTCTGTGTTTATGTGTGTGTGTCTGTCTGTGTTTATGTGTGTGTGTGTCTGTGTGTCTGTCTGTGTGTCTGTGTGTGTGTCTGTCTGTGTTTATGTGTGTGTGTGTCTGTGTTTATGTGTGTGTGTGTGTCTGTGTTTATGTGTGTGTGTCTGTGTGTGTGTGTCTGTGTTTATTTGTGTGTGTGTGTCTGTGTGTGTGTCTGTCTGTGTTTATGTGTGTGTGTGTCTGTGTTTATGTGTGTGTGTCTGTGTGTGTGTGTGTCTGTATGTGTTTCTGTGTGTGTGTGTGTCTGTGTTTATTTGTGTGTGTGTGTGTGTTTATGTGTGTGTGTCTGTGTTTATTTGTGTGTGTGTGTGTTTATGTGTGTGTGTCTGTGTGTGTGTGTCTGTGTTTATGTGTGTGTGTATGTCTGTGTTTATGTGTGTGTGTGTCTGTCTTTATGTGTGTGTGTCTGTGTGTGTGTTTATGTGTGTGTGTATGTCTGTGTGTGTGTCTGTCTGTGTTTATGTGTGTGTGTCTGTCTGTGTTTATTTGTGTGTGTGTGTGTTTGTGTGTGTGTCTGTGTTTATTTGTGTGTGTCTGTGTGTGTGTCTGTCTGTGTTTATGTGTGTGTGTGTGTCTGTGTGTTTATGTGTGTGTGTCTGTGTGTGTGTCTGTCTGTGTTTATGTGTGTGTGTGTGTGTTTATGTGTGTGTATGTCTGTGTGTGTGTGTCTGTGTTTATGTGTGTGTGTCTGTGTGTATGTGTGTGTCTGTCTGTGTTTCTGTGTGTGTGTCTGTGTTTATGTGTGTGTGTGTATGTCTGTGTGTGTGTATGTGTTTATGTGTGTATGTGTGTGTGTGTCTGTGTTTATGTGTGTGTGTGTCTGTGTTTATGTGTGTGTGTCTGTGTGTGTGTCTGTCTGTGTTTATGTGTGTCTGTATGTGTTTCTGTGTGTGTGTCTGTGTTTATGTGTGTGTGTCTGTGTGTGTGTCTGTCTGTGTTTATGTGTGTCTGTCTGTGTTTATGTGTGTGTGTCTGTCTGTGTTTTATTTGTGGGGTCTTGTGTTTCTGTGTGTGTGTCTGGTTGTTTATTTGTGTCTGTGTGTCTGTCTGTGTTTATGTGTGTGTATGTGTTTATGTGTGTGTGTATGTGTGTCTGTTTGTCTGTGTGTTTGTGTTTGTGTCTGTGATCACATTTTATCACCCTTGGTTGAACTTGATGGACACATGTCTTTTTTCAACCGTAATAACTATGTTACTATGATTACTAGCGCTATATCATATTATTGTTTTGTGCAGCCCCCTACATGGCAAGAAAGGAAGTAACAACACGAGTAACTTTTTTCTATGTACTAAGATGGAAATAACAATGCGTTATTAAGTTACTTTCCTTCTCTCTCAATCCTCTGTATTTCCTTATTTCTTTGTTTCCAACTTTCTTTCTGGCATTTTCTTTTTTGTTTCCTTCTTACTTTTCTCCTTTCTTTATTTATTTCCTCTCTTCATTTTTCCTTCTTCCTCCTTTGTTTTTTCCCTTCTTTTAATATCTTTCTTTTTTCGTCCTTCTTTTCTTCTTTATGGTTTGTCTTATTGACTTTTCTTCTTTTTTTATTTCTTTTTTAATTTCTCTTTTTTCTCTTTTCTTTCTTTCTCTTTTTCATTTTTATTTAACTTCTTTCATTCATTTCACTTTCTTGCTTTCTCTCTACCCCACATTTCTTTGTTCTTTCATTGATTTTTTTTCTTTTCTTCTTTTTCCTCTACTTTGCATCTTCCTTTTATTTCCCCACTTCATTTCTCTTTCATGCTTTCTTTATTCCTTACATGTCATCTTTCTTTCATTTCTTCATTCCTTCTTACTTCTCTTTTTTCTTCTTCATTTCTCTCTTTTTTATCTTTCCTTTTTTCCTTCTTCCTTCTTTTTTCCTTCTTCTCTTCTTCTTTCTTCATTTCTCTCTTTTTTGTCTTTCCTTCTTCTTTTCTCTCTTCATTTCTTTATTTTCTTCTTTCCTTTTTTCCTTCTTACTTCTCTTCTTCTTTCTTCATTTCTTTCTTTTTCGTCTTTCCTTCTTTTTGCTCTTCATTTCTTTCATTCTTTTTTCTTCTTAAGTTATTTTTCTCCTTCTTCCTTTCTTTCTTTTCTTCTTTCTTTCTTTCTTTCTTTTTCTTTCTTTCTTCTTTCTTTCCTCTTTCTTTCTTTCCACTCTTCATTTGTTATTTTATTCCATTTTCCTGCTTAGGGCCCGTTTACACGGCACTGGACAAATGGCGGTCAGTTTATCCGACCAGTATTTGTCCGGTTTGTGTGCCGTCCCCACGGCCTTGGGGAACGGCTTTTCTCCGCGATGAGCGGAGAAAAGCCCTCGCCCTTTCCATTGACATGTTCTGTCCGAAAACTGGACGGAAGAATGAACATGTACAATGATTTTCGAGGACTGCTGCACGGGTTTTCCATAGAGCCCCGCGTGTTAGTTTGATATTACTGCTCCCAGCACCAGTCCTCTCGCTTTTAAGTGCATATACTTGATAAAGGCTGGGGAGAACCGAAACGTCGTGTGTATAGCAATATCTATTATCCACATCGGTCGCCGCATAAGGACATTCTGAGCAAGGAACCACGCTCACACCACGCTGGATCTTCGCCTGACTCCACATGGATTACTGCATTTCTACAAATCCTAGCAAAGGTTATCTTGAAGAGCACACCTGCAAATCCTCAGAGCTTGTGTGAGGCTAGAACTGTACAGAGACTCACAGCAACTGTAAGTTATAGTTGCCAACTTTTGAAAATGGAAAAGCAGGAGATTAAAGAGGGCGTCGCGCGTAGCGCGCCGCGGCAAAAATTTGCATGGACACGCCCATCTTTTTGTGTGCCACGCCCCTTCAAAAAGCCACACCCACTCCGCCTAACTACATAATGGCTTTGGAAGAAAGCCAGGTAGATGCCCTTATAGCCAGGTAGTAGCCCCCCATAACCAGGTAGTGCCCCTTACAGGCAGGTAGATGCCCCCTTGTAGCAAGGTAGATGCCCCCTCTGTAGCTAGGTAGATGCCCCCCTTTGTTAGCCAGGTAGTTGCCCCCTTTGTAGCCAGGTAGTGCCCCCTTTAATAGTCAGGTAGTTGCCCCCTTTAGTAGTCAGGTAGTTGCCCCCTTTAGTAGTCAGGTAGGTAGTGCCCCCTTTAGTAGCCAGCCAGGTAGGTAGTGCCCCCTTTAGTAGCCAGCCAGGTAGTTGCCCCCTTTAGTAGCCAGCCAGGTAGTTGCCCCCATTGTCGCCCGCCAGGTAGTTGCCGCCCGTGTAGCCCGCCCGGTCTTGCCCTATTGTAGCCAGCAGTAGTTGCCCCCATTGTAGCCAGCCAGGTAGTTGCCCCCATTGTAGCCAGCCAGGTATTGCCCCCATTGTAGCCAGCCAGGTAGTTGCCCCCATTGTAGCCAGCCAGGTAGACCCCCCCCATTGTAGCCAGCCAGGTAGACCCCCCCCCCCATTGTAGCCAGGCAGAGCCCCCCATGTAGTTAATAAAAATAAAATAATAAATTCCACTTACCTGACCAGGCTCCTGCAGCTCCGGCCAGGCTCCTGCCCGATCTCCTCAGCGATGCAGGGGAATGAGAGCAGCCGCGCGTCATTTCCCCTGCGCCGCTGATCTGTGTGTACCGCGCGCACAGACGCCGGACATACAGGGGGAGGAGGGAGCGCTCCCTCCTGCCTCCTCCCCGCACAGTGAGACCGTGGGCGGGTGAGCGGACCCTGCGCCCGCTTCACCCGCCCGTGGGAACAGACCGGCGCCGCCGGAGTAGCGCCACCAGCGCTACTCCGGCGCCGTGGCCACTTAAAGGACCCCCGCCGCCTACTGGCGGCGGGAGAAATGCCAACTCCCCCAGGAGGGCGGGGGGGGGACCCCAAATAGCGGGACCCCCCCACCAAAAACGGGAGAGTTGGCATGTATGCTGTAAGTACAGATTCCTTGTCGTGACTACAAAATGGAGACCTAACAGAACACCCTCCCTTTGGAAACTGGGCTGCAGGGCATTATTCCAACATGATAATGACCCCAAACACATCTCCGAGAAGACCACTGCCTTGCTAAAGTAAATGAGGGTAAAGGTGCTGGACTGGCCAAGCATGTCTCCAGACCTAAACCCTATTGAGCATCTGTGAGGCCTCCTCTAATGGAAGCTGGAGGAGCTCAAGGTCTCTATCATCCACCAGCTCCGTGATGTGGTCATGGAGAAGAGGATTCCAGTGGCTTCAACCTGTGAAGCTCTAGTGACCTCCATGCCCAAGAGAGTTAAAGGAGTTGTCTCACTACATTTGATTTATCTTACCTCAGTCCTGTTTTCTTAGTTTCACTTTGAAAAAAGTGCTGGCAGCCTATCAGGATAGATCAAACAGGTCTGTAGCTATAGCGACCTGAGGAGCTGATGCAGCCCATACAAGAGGGGATATCTAGGAATAGGTAGGATGCTGTTAATGGACTCATATGGCAAAATGACTTGTTTTTGCAAGATCTTTAACATAAAAACCAATCCCTGTAGTGAGACAACCCCTTTAAGGCAGTGCTGGAAAATAATTGAGGCCACACAAAATATTGATACTTTGGGCACACATTTTCACTTAGGGCTGTACTCACTTTTGTTGCCAGCGGGTTAGACATTGAGGGCTGTGTGTTGAGTGTCAAAGTTTTTTCATGTATGATAGATAGCATAAATGCTTCTTTCGGGATTTCCATGTAATGTATTGCCCTTTTTGCAGTCGTGTGCCGCTGGTAGTGGTGTGCGTTTGTGTATATATTTATATATTATAATATATTAATATAATATAATATATATATATATATATATATATATATATGTGCCGCAGCCTTGCCAGTGGCACCCAGGTTCGCATAGAGTTTTTTCAGAATTTTTTTGTGCAGAACCATACGTTGTATTTGGCGTATATTGCTTTTAATCTATATGGGGAGGAAGGGGTTCCTCCATTTTGGTTTTCTGCACCACGCCCACTTTCACAGGCTGTTACAAAAGTGCAGCTTGCAGGTTTGGTGTTTTTTTATTTTCTGTCTCTCTGGAGAATGGAGGTTGGTTGACCCAGTGAGAGGCCTGGATTTGGCTCTATTGAGAGGTAAAGATAGCATAGGACCACCCGACCTGAGATCACGTTGTAAGTTCGTGGGCAGCTTAAGCATTTTTTGATCAAAAATATGTCAACCAAGAATCTCAAAGTTTTTTCATGAGTTATTTAGAGGGCACAACAAATTGACACTGTTGTACAAGCTGTACACTGACTACTTTACATTGTATCATAGAGTCAGATCTTCAGTATTTCCCTGTGAAAACATATAATACAATAGTTACAAAAATGTGGGAGGTGTACTCCTTTTTGACCACCATCCAATGGTTTTTCCCACAGAACACCACCATCTTCCCCATTTGGTGTGCGATCCTGACTACTTCCGTTATCACTTGGGAATCTGTATCTCAAATGAACGGTCAACCCTGTAACACGTCATACTTGGGAGAATTGATGCTGGGAGAAGTCTGTGGACCGTCTCTACTGCTCCAAAGAAAATCTATAAGAAGCTGAGAAAAGCAAAATGTGCTATCTGTGTCAATAACTGATGACCGGCGTTATATTATATTATTGTTCTGTGCAGCCTAATGATGGCGATAGCCACTTAATTTTTTATTATTATTATTTATTTTAGAGCGCCATTGATTCCAGGGCGCTGTACATTCAAGGGGAATTACAAACATAACAAATGTAGAACAAATACAATGGTGACTGACACAGAAGGGAAAGAGGACCCTGCCCGCCAAGGCTTACAATCTACCAAGAAGGAGGGGGGAGACAGAAGGTGAGAGGCAGACATGTTTGTGTGGCAGTGTACTGCTGGTGGGGTTATTGTAGGTTATAAGCAATCCTGAAGAGATGGGTTTTCAGGTTGCTTTTGAGGCTTGTGAAAGTGGATGAGAGTCTGATGTGTTGGGGCAGTGAGTTCCAGAGTATGGGAGAAGCACGGGAGAAGTCTTGGAGACGGTTATGTGAAGAGCTGATAAGAGTAGAGCAGAGAAGAAGGTCCTGTGAGGAGCGGAGATTGCGAGAGGGGAGTTATCTGGAGATTAAGGCAGAGATGTAGGGAGGGGAGAGGTTATGGAGAGCTTTGTAGGTCAGGGTTAGTAACTTGAAATGGATTAGCTGGGCATTGGGTAGCCAGTGAAGGGATTGGCAGAGGGGAGAGGCAGAGGAGTAAGGTGGATGAGACGGGCAGCAGAGTAAATGGTCGGGGTCGCAGGGCCTCTACCCCAATTCTGAGATGTCTCTATGCAGATTTGCCAACCCACTAGGCTTCCAATATTTGGGCTATGTAAAGAGCAGCTGTTGCTGTAGACAGGTACCAGGAGGGTGGAATCCATGTTGAGTTTACCCTTATTCCCTCCATCCTTGGTTTACGTCCCTGGATGAATGAATGTTCTTGGATAATGTTGTTAGCGCCTCTGTACAGATGCCAGGCGGCCCCCATCACTGCAGACAGAATTTCATGATACTTAAAACTTTTGTTTGCAAATTTTTAATACAAGTATTCCTCCAGCTAGGACCTGTTTACTACCACTGGCATCATTGCTGTACAGGAATTGTTCATTTCTAAGTGTCTTAGAAGGGAAACCCTTCGGGTTATGTCAGGTGAAGCTCAGCACGTCTGCTTTATATCACTTACAGTCAGGCCGAGCTGCTGGCACCATTGAACCGCTTCATTTAAAGAAAAAAAAACTGCAAAAGGCTCCTTTGAAGGCTCAGTGGGGTCAGTGCAGGAGTGTTTGTGTACTGTACAGTTATCACATGAAAATATGGATACAAAAGAGAGCAAGTCACAGAACACAAGGTGACAGGGGGCAAAACATGGAGGAGGTCATGAGAGGTTGAGGCAAATACATAATGTACACTCAGAAGGTAGTGACGATATATGGTGTTACACCACATACCAGGACATAGCTATAGGGAGTGCAGAGAAAGCATGACCCTAAGCATTGCAGATGAGCTCTGTACCATACTCTAAAGCCCCCCTTCCGACTACCTTCCTCTATTCCCACAGAATGAAACACAGACACCAGATTTTTGGGGATAAATTTTGGCCACGGCAGCCATTTTATTAAAAAAATACAAATATATAAATTTAAATAATCTTTTCCAAATATAAAAAACCCCTGCACTCAACCATAAACACAAAGAAGACAAAAGGGGCTGAGGTCCTCGGAGCAAAGATCTAGAGAACCTAAACAGTAAACCACAACAACCTCCTTGAAGGTATTACCCTCAGTTGCAATCCAGAGGCTCGGTCGCTCAAGGGCAACACAGCCACAGTGATGGCTGAAATTCTCACCGGCTCTCAGAGACCCCACCTTAAAAGAGTCCTAGCTTTGCCACACCAACCAAATCACACACCATAAAAAATTGGGGAGCCATGTTGTTATGACTCCCCCCACACCATTTTTCCCCCAAACTTCGGGGACCCTAACCCCCACGAAGCATGCCTTCCCCCATGTTGGACGGGGGTGCTGGGGCCCCCACAGGGAGGTTGATCGGGGCCCACCTTTCCCCGTTCTGGGCCCCCCCAGGGGTTTTTTTCAAAGGGGTTGTCTCACTACTTTGATTCACTACCTCAGTCCGTCTTTTTTGGTTTCACTTTGAATTGGGGGCGTTTTTTACTGGCTTCTACTAGGCTGGTAAAAGCCGGGTTTGTAGCTATCAACCCAGTGCGGCAGCCTATCAACAGATCAAACAGGTCGTAGATACGACCACGCTGGCACCTATCAGACAGATTGAACAGTTCGTAGAAAAGAAAACCAAGGGCACCATATGAGAGATCAAACAGGTCTTAGCTATAGCGACCTGAGGGCTGATGCAGTCCAAAAAGGGGGAAAATCTAGAATAGGTAGGACATGTTAATGACACATATTGCAAAGTGATTTGTTTTTGCAAGATTTTAAAACAAAAAAATCAAAAATCCTTTAGTAAAACCCTTTAAGGGCCCCCCCACAGCTACGAAAAATGATGACCTTCCAAACCCTCTTCTTGTTTCTGGTCTCTTTCTTCCCCTTTTTTGCCTTTTCTTAAGTTAATAAAGTAAAAAAAAATTTCCCACACTCAGGGCCGGCCCCCAGCTGGGGTTTTCCATATTCCCCTGTGGGCCAGTCCGAGCCTGATGACACCTCATGCAAGCGAGTCTCCCCACAGCCCCAAAGCCTTTTCAATTCCTTCTTGAATACCCAGGGCCCAAAGGCCGATCCCTACCCTACGCATTCAAGTGTACACCATTATTGAGCTAGAAGTTTCCCTCACTAGACTCCAAATCCACAGGGCGGACAAAGACTCCTCCATTCTGGGCAACAAATCCTGAGACCGCTTTATTAACCTTAATCCTGTCCTTGTTGATTCACTCCCCTGCCCCTAGCTCCCGCCGAAAAACCCCGACCAGACAATGACCATCCCCAGGAAAAGAGACCAAAGTCGAAGTAGGTCACAATGAATGTCACTCACCAATTCTCTAGAGGGGCGAGTGCAAAGATCGTTGCCACCCCACATGAAACCCCAAATGGAAAAATGCGCACCCATCAACACACCCTCCACAAAAAAACTCTGTGCCAACCAACGCACCACTGCTGTCTGGCGAGGAAAACCAAGCTGTCTCCCATTCACTCTTCGCTCTCTTTGCACCCCTATGAACATACGAATGGCCAAGAATCCCCACCAGCCTCTGGGCTCTCACTAAAACAGAACAAAATCAAACATGACATAAATAAAAAAACACAAGAAAAACACACCATCTGTATATTCCTCCAACCTGCGAGGTTTAAAACCACCTGGGGCCCAAACCCCCCAACCCGGGCTGCTTCGTCGTCCAAAAATTCTGAAAGAATGGGGGGCAAAACTATCCACATCCAACTCCGACAGGCATAGACAAAAAAACGTTGTAACCTAGGATCTCAACAAAAACCACCACCGACGCCACCTCTCTCAAACCTAACAACCATGTCTTCCAGATCCGCCAGGAAGCCTCATAGGTGGCCCAGGTCACACCTGTCACCGATGCCCGGAGCAATCTGTCCAACTCTTGAAAACCATGCCCCACAAGTGTTTGGGCACTCCGTCCCCTCTCTTGCCGCCTCTGGAGCTAGTGCTCGAAAACTTTCCCACTGAAAACAAGAAAGAGTCAGCAACTGAGTTCTGAACCCCCATGAAATGTTCTGCCACCACCCAAGCATTCAGGGCAAGACAACATAACACCCAAAAACCCAGAAGACAGGGGAGGGGGGAAGAAGCTGACGGCTTGAATCGCCTGGGCCACCCCCAATTTCAAATGGAACCTGACCTTGTCCTTTTACGCCCCGGCCCCCTGCCATGGACCCCAGCATGTCTGCCTTCCTTACTTATTCCTGGGGCCCGTTCACCTTTCCCTTTACCTGTGACCCCCCGGCTAAAGAGGAGTTTCCCGCCTTGTTTTTTGGGGCAGTCCATTTTTTTGTTTGTACCTCTTTTTGAGGGTGTCCTCTGACTCCGCCCAAATTCTCAGGGCTGCTCCTGGACTTAACCCCTAAGTCTGGTTCATTCCTGCAGCCCTTAACTCCCGACCACCTTCGTTTTCTTCTGCGTCCTTGCCTTTCCAGTATGCGTGTATCCGCCGTAATCCCCTTTCCCGTACCTGCGTTGCCCTGTCGCCTATGTTTTTTTTCTCTGTATCCCGTTCCACGTTTTTTCCCGCTGTACCTGTTTACTACCCCTTCTGTGCCTGGATTTTCCTGCACTTCGGGTGTTACCCCCATTAGCCACATCAGGGGGCCCTGGGGGTTCCCCGCAGCAAAGTCCTCCTGCTTTGCGGGGGGCTCCGGTAAAAACCCCGGGGGGCCCCCTTTAAATCCCTCCCGGGTGGCTCCCTCTCACCCGCCCGCTGGGTTACAGTGGATCCCCACCTGGTTTCAGCGATCGGGGGCCTCACGACGTTGTTACCCCCCGCCGGGTCGTAACGAATGGACTGACCATCGTCCATATCCGTGACAACCCTTTTGTCCAGAACCCGCTTGCCCCAGATTTCCACATTTCCACTGCCACCACCATGAGGAACAATTCAAGCAACGCTAAATTCCTGGTCAACCAGCTTCCGTCCATTCACACGGCCACTGCCCCATGCCCCAGTCGCCATGACACACCGCCAACCGCGTCACTGTGGATCTCTATCTCTCCATTGCTAACAACTTCTGCCATCATAATAGATCGGCCATTGTACCATTCCAAAAATTTATTCCAAACTCTCAGATTCTCCTGGGGCTCAGCCGACAAGCGCACAAAGTGGTGCAGAGCTCTGATACCTGAAGTAGCAGCTGCCAAGCGCCTGAAAAACACCCGCCCTATAGGTATGATCCTACAGGCGGAATCCAGCTTCCCCAAGAGGAACTGCAGATCCCGCAGAAGGATCTTTTTCATCCATCACATCAGCCTAACATCCCTCCTCAACGCCACTAGCTTCTCCTCTGGCAGCCTACATTCCATTAACTGGGAATCAATACAGATACCCAAAAATTTAAGACATACGTCTTGTCAAGGGCCAACAGAACCCCAAAACGTCCTGCGACCCACTGCATCAAGCGAAGCAAGAATGGACAAACTGGGGAATCTGCAGGGCCGATACACAAAAAAATCATCCAGGTAATGAATGATAGGAGGGAGGCCTGACACATCCCTAACTACACATTCCAGAAAGGAACTAAAAGCTTCAAAATAGGAACATAAGTCTTTGCCATCGGGGCTCCGCGCCCGTTTAAACGTGCCCACTGTACCACTGCATCAAATGATGTATAGACCAATGAACAAAGTTCAGGATCACTACCATCATTAACCGAGAGACCCTGTGGGAACGAAAGATGATGTATAAGCTGAAACCTATTTTTAGGAACTACCCCTAAAGGAGAAACAACAAAGTCAGGAAAAGGTGAAAAAAGAATAACGACCCGCCATCCGGCCCATTAGGACCTCCTTGTCCAATTTGTCTGCCACCACCGGAGGGAACAAGTAGGCCGACTTCAAATTTCCAGCAGAAAATGAAATCCAATGGGATGGGGCTGTATAGAGATAACACACACAGTGATGTCACAGTACAGGGATAATACACACAGTAAGTAAAAGGTTTTACAGTACAGTGGTATAAAATACACAAAAGGATAAATCACATGATTACAGACGGGTAATACACACAGTGAATGTCACAGTACAGGATAATAAACAGTGATGTCACAGTACAGGGGTTTAAAACACACAGGGATGTCACAGTACAGGATAATAAACATGGGTGTCACATACAGATAAAACAACACAGTTGAAAATGAGCACAGTACAGGATAATAAACAATTGATGTCACAGTACAGGATAATACACACAGTGAAAGTCACAGTACAGGATAATACAAAATGATGTCACAGTACAGGATAATAACACATAAAGTCACAGTACAGGGATAATACACACATGATGATGTCAAAAAACAAGTACAGTAAGGGTAAAAAACCCGTGATGTCACAGTACAAAGGGATAATAACAAGTGATGTCACAGTACAGGATAATACACACAGTGATTCACAGTACAGGATAATAACACAGTGATGTCACAGTACAGGGTAATAAAACACAGTGATGTTCACAAGTTTACAGTGGATAATACACCAGTGATGTCACAGGTACAGGGATAATAAAACAAAATCAAAAAGTAAAAAATGATGTCACAGTACAGGATAATACACAGTGATGTCACAGTACAGGATAATATACAGTGATGGCACAGTACAGGAATATACACCAGTGATGTCACAGTACAGGATAAATAACAGTGATGTCACAGTACAGGATAATACAAAACAGTGAGTCACAGTACAGGGATAATACACAGTGATGTCACAGTACAGAGATAATACACACAGTGATGTCACAGTACAGAGATAATATACACAGTGATGTCACAGTACAGGATAATACACAGTGATGTTATAGCATAGGGACAATACATACAGTTAAGTCACCTTACAGGAATACATCAGATCATGATATCATAGCACAGAAATAATACATATTAAATGGTCACCAAGTGCACTGCAATTTTACAGCACAGGAGAAAATAACATGATGATGTCACAAGCTGTTATGATGCACACATGATGTCAGAGTACAAGGATTAAAAATTATAATGGACACTGCAGGGATAACCATCATACCCCATAGAAAAACTAGGAAGGGGGCCTCATCTTTGATCTTTCAAAGTAATCACCTACTACCCTTACCTCGGTATAGAGATAAGCCTCCTAAGTTTTTGGGTTCCACAGCAGCTGCTATGCCCAAGTATCTACTTCATGTATCTATCATCAAACTACTATCTATCTATCTATACTATCTTCTATCTATCTAATTATCTATTATATCTTCTTCTCATATCTAAACTTCTATCTATCTACTTCATATCTATCTATCTTCTATCTATTTTTCTATCTATCTATCTATCTATCTATCTATCTATCTATCTATCATTTTCTAACTATCAAACACCAACCTTCTCATATCTATCTATCTATCTATCTATCAATCTATCATCTATCTATCATCTATCTATCTATCTATCTACTCTCTCATATCTATCTTCCCTTTATCTATTTATCTTCTACTCTATCTATCTATCTATCTATCTATCTATCTATCTATCTATCTCTCTCATATCTATCTATCTATCTATCTATCTCCTATCTATCTATCTACCATCTATCTATCTATCTATCTATCTATCTATCTATCTATCTATCTATCTCATATCTATCTATCTATCATCTATCTATCTATCTCTCTATCTATCTATCTATCTATCTATCTCTCTCTCTCTCTCATATCTATCTATCTATTTTAGTGAAATGTATGTAGTCATTAGTCACTGATCGGTTAATGCAGAGCACGGCCATTTTTTGGAGGCACCATCAGTCCTGGGAGGTTATCTGGCTGCTTTGTGTTATGCCAGTCGCACAAGTGTTATTTGGCACGGATGGTAGATTGGGTTGTCACGTATTGCACTAACTAGTACATGTGATTCCAAATGTGGGCTGTTTTCATAAACTTAATTAACTGCTGCATTGCGTTCCTTTCCAAAAATGTGCACCATTCCCCACCTCTCCCCACGTCCTTCCTGCTTCCCTACAAGAGCATTCCCAGCCAGGGGAGCTTAACACACAAATCTGTCACCCACGGACAGCACAACTATGCACAACTATTCGGCTTTGTTGCTGGTGAGGTTGGTAGGGTGACCTCCCAAAAAATAACAAAAATTAAAATTGCTCTTCTATTGCTCTTAACCTCAGGTTGATCGGAGCTGCCGAGAGCTGAAAAAAGATTGGGCCCCATAGTGTAATAAAGGGCCACAGGAAATAATAAGGTGAGGCGAACTGATCATTAGGGATCAGTGTTAAATGGACAGTCCTTAAAGGGGTATTCTACCCTACCCAGCGATCAGTTGGAGAATGCACAGACAAGTGTTCAATTCCCCAGCAGCACCAACCCTAACCCTAATTACACAGTACCCAGCAGTAGATGTTTAACTTCCTGCAGCGCCTCCACAGGAGAGGTTGAGTATTACACAGTCTCCATTTAAACCAATAGGATGTTTGTGCAATGTAGGGACGAGTTGGGTCCTCCAGAGCAAGATATGCGCTTGAAGCTCCTGCCCACTAGATATTGGTCCCAAATGTTAGCTGTTTCTCTATTATCCAGCCTATTGTAATTTGATAGGGAGACATTATTTAGGGAGACAAAGACCTGGAACATTCTGTTCTATAGCAATGGCAGGTGAAGTCACAGTTATAGCATTAGTTTCCATGAAGCTCTATTAGAGGTGACAACCAATATGGCTGCACGTCCTGCTTACTTTTTCATAAGGGTCCCACAGATGAATAGAGAAAGGTGAATACTTCTGTCACTTAATAGAATTATCAATATTTGGCTTTTGCTTTAATTTCTGATTTTCCAAAACAGAAGTCAATTTTACATGTTGAATTGAAATCTCTCTTAAAGGGGTTGTCCATATTACATAATGGAGCAGTGGAGTCTGCAGCGGAAATATAGTATTACACAGTGGTTATTCTGAATAATGACCAACCACATAATAAATGAATGGCTCAAGTCCTCCAGAGCAGAAGATGCTGTTACGTGGAGAAGGGGCATATGACTGGGAGTTGTCATAGGGTATATGGCCAGGGGTAGTTATAAGGCATATAGTCACAGTTCATCATAGGGTATATGGCCAGGGGTAGTTATAAGGCATATAGTCACAGTTCATCATAGGGTATATGGCCAGGGGTAGTCATAAGGAATATGGCCAGGACTTATAATATCACTAGTAGTTCTATTAGGGCATATGGCTAGGGCTCGTCATAGGGCATAGGGCCAGGGGTAATCATAGGGCATATTGCCAGGGGATATCGTAAGACATATAGCCAGAACTTATATATCACTAGCGGTTCTCATAGGGCATGGCCAGGGGTATTCATACCGCATATGGCCAGGAGTAGTCATAGGGCATATGTCCAGGGTTAGTCATAGGGCATATGGCTAGGGCTCATCATAGTGCATATGGGTAGGGGATGTCATAGGGTATATGGCTAGGGGTAGTCATAGGGCATATGGCTAGGGGTAGTCATAGGGCATATAATCAGAACTTATATATCACTAGTGGTTCTCATATGGCATATGGCCAGGGGTTGACATAGGGCATATGGCTAGGGGATGTCATAAGGCATATAGCCAGGACTTATTATATCACTAGTGGTTCTAATACAGCATATTGCTAGGGGTAGTCTTATGACATATGGCCAGGGTTTCTGATAAGGCATATGTCCAAGGGTAGTCATAGGGCATATGGCTAAGGGATATCTTAAGACATATCGCCAGGACTTATCATATCACTAGTAGTTCTAATATGGCATATGGCCAGGGGTAGCCATAAGACATATGGCCAGGGGTTGTGATAAGGTAATTGCTCAGGGCTTGTCACAAAACATATGCTCCGAAATTGTCATGGGGCAAATGGCTAGGGGATATCATAAAGCATATAGCCAGGACTTATCATATCACTAGTGATTGTCATATGGCTAGTTGTCTTAAAGGGGTTGTCCCACTACATCAATTCATCTCGCCTCAGTCCTGTTTTTTTGGTTTCACTTTGAATTCAGGGGCGTGTTTACTGGTTTCCACTAGGCTACACTACAAAACCAGGTCTGTAACTATAGCAACCAGTGCTGGCAGCCTATCAGGATAGATCAAATAGGTCTGTAGCTAAATCGACCTGAGGAGCTGATGCAGCACATACAAGAGGGGATATCTAGGAATAGGTAGGACACTGTTAATGGACACATATTGCAAAGTGACTTGTTTTTGCCAGATGTTTAACATAAAAAGCAGCAATCCTTGTAATGAGACAACCCCTTTAAGGAATATGGTGAGGGGTAATCATAAGGCATATGGCCAGGGCTTGTCATAGGGCAAATGGCCTGGGGTTGCCATGAGGTATATGGCCAGGGCTTGTTATAAGGCATATAGCCAGGACTTTTAATTGGGCATTTGACCAGGGGTTGTCATAGGATTTAAGGCCAATAGCTGCCTTTATAGGACAACTCATTGAAGAATAAGGCGTTCCTGACGGTAAACGGTCCATTAAATTCCCCTTTAAACATTTCAACTCCAGTCCATTAGGATAATTAAAGCAGAATTTCTTTAAAACGTAGTCTCCCTCAATTAAAGAAAAAAAAAAGGAAGAAAAACATTATGCAAGTTATTTCTTTCTAATCATGTGATCTGCTCGCTAATGCTTGCAATGGCTCGTAGATTGTCTACAGGTCATGTTACTCATTAACTGTACCTGCTATTTACCAAAACTATTTGTATCCCCTAAGTTATGAACATCTGCTTTGGAAAATAAAGCTGTAATGTTCCAATTTGGGAGGACAAAATCTACCGGCTCTCAAGAACCTATTAACCCCGTGGTATCTGCAGTGCGTGATGGGTAGGTATTTATGGGTTGACCACCATTGACTTTGTCTCAGCTAAGCTCTTAATACCATTTTTTTTTTTTTTTGTGAATAAATCCAAAAAATTCCTGTCTCCCCGCATTAAAAAATTGAACACTTGATAGAGTTTGGGTGTTTATAAAAAATTAGGAATGTGAGCGGGAGGAGGCTGACAATCTAACAGGAAATTCCAAGCCCAGTTCCTCTATTCACACTTTCACGAAGTCACCCACTTGCTCTAGGTTAATAATATTTGCTTTTGCCCACTCTGAAGACAGGGGAGTCTCATATCCCAAGGTAGGAGAGACAGGGCTCTGTGGAGCCGATAAAGTCTTGTGTTTTCTTATATACCAGCTAATCTCTAGTTACACAAAGTGCTAGACCAGTGTGCGGAGGTCACAAACGTTAACCTGTTCTTGCCCCAGATACTACTACATTTTCCCATAGTGCCGACCACGTACAGTATAATAAAGCATACTGGGAAATTCCACTATTTTACAATACGTCATGGTTTGACACAAATCTCCATCTTGTATTACTAAGTCGTTTTTAGGTCCAATACTCTGAGCTGATTAATTTCTTAAAGGGGATGTATCGCTTCATCAGTTGGGCTGTTCTATTGAAGCTTGATCCTCTCATTTCCTGAAATTCAGGGGTGTTTCTTCCCCACCCAGCTGGGCGTTTCTTAACTGAAAATGGATGACATCATCCCCCCTTCACTGTTCATGCTGGCTCTAGTGTGTTCCCACTCCCCATGTCACTGTCTTCTCACTATGCAGTCTTATTTTTTGAGCTGTTTACATACCTGCAATTCAGTCGTAAACAGTCTTCCATGACCTCAGCACTCCTCTCTCAACAGCTTCGAACGGTTTGCTACCGTTGAATCCACACAGATCTGTCTCCCTTCATTTTTACATAAGCACGCCAACAAGCAGAGCATTAAGTCACTAAGGCACAATAATGCTGTTTCTGATGTATAGAGACAGCTGCATGTCAATGATGAGTCAACGTTGATTAGATGACATGTATAGATGAGAGAACTTATAGGATGACTGTAATAGTAAGAGCACTTATAAGGATGAGCTGTGATAGATTGAACAATTTTTTCGGTCCCATACACGCAGTGCGCATTAAGCCACCGGCTACAAATTCCCTGTTTTCTGATTATAAGACAGCTGCAGTGTCAATGAGAGAGCGCTAACTGTAATAAAGTGAAATTGTTCACAGGACGGCCCCTAAATCTATAGAAGGCAGGAAACATGTCGGACTGGGGGTCTTGGGCCCACAGTGGAAATGATCTCGGGGGCCCCCCGCTACTGTACAATAAAATATTTACCGGCCACTGGAGAACATAAATGCGCCCATTTAACCACATAAATACAGTGGTGCAAAAACAGAACTGAATAGGTGTAGTACAATGTATTTACACATTAGTCAGTATAACTAATCATAACCCGGCTAAGTAGCACCAACCATATCCCCCTCCACCCACAAACAATATCCCCCCCACCCACATAACAAATATCCCCCTCCCACCCACATACAATAATCCCTCCTCCACCCCGCATACAAAATATTCCCTTCTCCACCCGCCATACAATATCCCCCCTCCACCCCACATAACACTAAACCCCCTCCCACCCCCAAAACAATATCCCCCCCACCCACAAACACAATCCCCCACCAGCCCACATACAATATCCCCCCCACCCACATACAAACACCCCTCCACCCACAGACAATATCCCCCTCCTCCCACATACAATATCCCCCTCCACCCACATACAATATCCCCTCCCACCCCCAACCAAATCCCCCTCCACCCACATACAATATCCCCCTCCACCCACATACAAATATCCCCCCCCCACCACATACAATATCCCCCCTCCCACCCACATACAATATCCCCCCCACCCACATACAATATCCGCCTCCACCCACATACACTATCCCCCCCACCAACACAATAACAAAATCCCTCCTCCACCCACATAACAATATCCCCCTCCACCCACATACAATATCCCCCTCCACCCACATATACAATAACCCCCACCACCCGCATACAACATCCCCCCTCCACCCACATACAATAATCCCCCTCCACCCACAAACAAAATCCCCTCTCCTCCCACATACAAAATCCCCCCCACCCACATACAATATCCCCCCTCCACCCACATACAAATCCCCCACCACCCCATACAACATTCCCCTCCACCCACATAAAATATCCCCCTCCACACATACAATATCCCCTCCACCCACATACAATATCCTCCTCCACCCACATACAATATCTTCCCACCCACATACAATATCCCCCTCCACCCCGCAAACAATATCCTCCCCACCCACATACAATATCCCCCACCACCCACATACAATATCCCCCCTCCACCCACATCCAATTCCCCCCTCCACCCACATACAATATCCCCCTCCGCCCGCATACAATATCCCTCCTCCCACATACAATATCTCATCCCCCTCCCACCCACAACACTATCCCCCTCCCACACCACATACACTATCCCCTCCCACCCACATACAATATCCCCCCCCCTCCACCCAAATAAAATTTACCCCTCCAATATCCACATACAATATCCCCCTCCACCCACATACAATATCCCCCTCCCAACCCAACTCCACGTTTCCCTTGGTCACGCACCTCACCACCTTATAAAAAAAACACCAGCAAGAAGTAAAAGTGTAACTCCTATCACAGGTCAGGATGGTTCCCTCGACTCTTACAATCAGGACACATGTACGCTGCCACTATACCCGCGCCAATATAACTTACAACAATAGACCCACAAGTGGTCAGACACCACATCAGGTAATAACCACAACACGCTAATATAGAGACCACATAGTGTGTCAGACACCAGCTCAGTAATAACCTTACAAACACCACCCCATATAGAGACCGACATAGAGGTTCAGACCCAGCTCAGTATAACCTACCAAAACACCGCCAAAATAGAGACCACATAGTGGCATACACCAGCAACCGGTATAAACCCTACAACACCGCCATATAGAGACCACATAGAGTCAATACTGGCTCAGGCATCACTACAACACCTCCATAAAGAGAGCACATAGAGGTCAGACAACCTACAAAGTCACCCATCACATTACAATATAAAAATAACCCTTGATGACAGGACTCATCAGAAGACTCTGATCGTTTCTCTTCTCTCATGAAGGACATACTCCCAATCCCCTTTTCTTCTCCCGTTCCACACCGCCATGGATTGACATGTCCCGGCCACAACACATCCCTAGCAGAAATTTAAACACAAAAATATCTTAAAATCCTCAATTTTCCAGCATTTCTTTACTATTCCTCCTCGGTACAAACTACCACAGGTTCGAAGCGGGTACAAGCCTAGTATCCTAAGGTTTGTGAGGGTGGGAAGGCCACAGGTAACTAGATAGGCCCTATTTAGGTAAGGTAACCCCCCGCTGGATAAGTTGCTTAAGGCCAGCCCCAAGGTAGTTGGGTGGTTACCTAGCCACCAGGTGGTTAGTTAAATTAGCCCCCATGGTAGATAAGCAGGCCCCCCGTTATGCAAGTTATAGCTACAGATAGGTTGGTGGACTCCCATTAGTTAGCTGTAGGTAGGTGTTGGAGAGTCCCCAATTAGTTTAGTCCAGAAAGGTTAGGTGGTTTTCCCCCAGTACGGTAAGACTGTAGGTAAGTAAGGGTCCCCTGTTAAAAAGGCTTCAAGAGTTTAGGACCCCCTTTAGGGAATATACAGGCAGTTAGCGGTGTTCTCCATTAGGTTACTCATACAGACAGTTAGGGGTCTCCTTTAGGTCTTATACAGACAGTTAGTCTCTTTAGTAGTCCTACAGGAGTTATGGGCCTCCTTTAGGTAGTGGTTCAGAAGTTCCAGGCCCCCCTTTACTACGAGAAGGTAGTCAGAGCCCCCTTAGTGTTTAGGTAGCTAGGGCCCCCCTTGTAGTCAGGGCCCCCTGTAGGTAGCCAAACCCCCCTTGTGTCAGGGCACCCTGTAGGTAAGCCAGAACCCCCCTTGTCTTCAGGGCCCCCTGTAGGTAGTCAGGACCCCCTTGTATCAGGCCCCCCTAAAGGTAGCTGGGGCCACTCACATTAGGTAGTCGAGGGCCCACCCTGTAGTAGTCAGTCTCCCCCTTTAGATTGCCAGATCTCCCCTGTAAGTACCCCAGGCCCCCCCTTGTAGTCCAGGTGCCCCCATGTAGGTACCAGGCCCCCCCCATGTAGTTAGCCAGTGCTCCCCATGTTAAGTAACCAGGGCCCCCCCCAGTAGGTGGCCAGGGCCCCCTGTAGGTACCATGGCCCCCCCTAGAAGCCCTGCCCTCTTGTACCAGGGAACCCCCTAGTACCAGGCCCCCCCCTTTGTAGTACAGAGCCCCCCTAGTACATGTCCCCCCAGTTATCCATAGCCCCCCCCCTCAGTACCATACCCCCCCTTTGTAAGCCATCCTCCCCCCCCTAGTCATCCATCTCCCCCCCTAGAACACAGTCACCCCCTAGTACCAGAGCCCTCCCTTAGCCAGTGTCCCCCCTTAGCCATCGCCCCCTCCCATTAGCCAGGCCCCTTACCAGTGGTTCCCCCCTAGCCAAGCCCCCCCTTAGCCATGACTCCCCTGAGTGAGCCAGAGCACCCCCTTAGCCAGAGCCCCCCTCATCGTAGCCGGGCCCCCCTTAGCCAGTGTCCCGCCCATTAGCAGCCAGGCCCCCATAGCCAGTGTCCCCCCAATAGTAACCAGCCCCCCTTAGCCAGTGTCCCCCCCAAAGTAGCCAGGCCCCCCCCCTTAGCCAGTGTCCCCCCCAAAGTAGCCCAGGCCCCCTTTAGCATCCAGGTACCCCCACCTTAGCCAGTCCCCCCATAGTCAATCCTAAGCCCCCTTAGCCAGTGTCCCCCCCCCATAGTAGCCCAGGGCCCCCCTTACCATTGGTCCCCCCCATAGTAGCCAGGCCCCCCCCCTTAGGCCAGTGGTCCCCCCATGTAAAGCCAGAGCCCCCTCTTAGCCAGTGTCCCCCCCCATAGTAGCAAATCCCCCCCTTAGCCCATTTGTCCCCCCATAGTAGCCAGCGCCCCCCTTAGCCAGTGTCCCCCCCCCCCCATAGTACCCAGAGCCCCCCTTCGCCAGTGTCCCCCCCATAGTAGCCATGGCCCCCCTAAGCCAGGTCCCCCCCCATAGTACCAAGCCCCCCGTAGCCATTTGTCCCCCCCCCAATAGTAGCCAGGCCCCCCATACCAGTGTCCCCCCCATAGTACCAGGGCCCGCCGCATAGCCAGTGGTCCCCCCTATATTATCCAGGGCCCCCCTTAGCCTTGGTCCCCCCCCCCCCAGTAGCCAGGGCCCCCTTACCAGTGTCCCCCCATAAATACCAAGGCCCCCCTTAGCCAGTGTCCCCCCATATACCAGAGCCCCCCTGTAGGTAGTTAAAAAAAAAAACAATCAATCACTTACCTTGCTCTCCCACCGCTCCGGCTCCCGCTCTGGACAGTTCCCTGCCGCTCCGAGCTGCCCGCCAGCTCCCGTACTGCCGCCCTGCATAGGCGCGCGGTGAAGTGGACAATCACTGCGCTCCTAACGTCAGCATAGGGGCCGGCGCCCGCAGCCTGACGGCCTAATGCGTTCAGCCGCCGGGGAGTTCACGAGCCAGCGCTAGTGGCGCTGTGCTTCCGCTGACACCGCGCAGCCCCGGGAGTCGGGGACATTAGTCCCCCAACTCCCGGGCCGGTCTCCGACGCTCCGGGAACCGGTCCCGGCGTTTCAGTGACCGGATGCGCGGGGGGCTGGGAGGGGCAAACCGGGGCCCTGGGAGCGACGCACTTAGGCCCTCCGGGCCCGCCAGCGGCTCTCGGGGGGCCCACCGGGGGATTCCCCCCGGTCCCCCCGGGTGCGGCCCAAGTCCGCCGAAGCCTGGCAGGAATGCAAGCTCCTTGACTATAAGCCATTCTGAACAGAATGTAAATTATTTATAGCCCTCACTTTAATGAAATGCAAACGAGGATCAACCACAACTGAGAAGTTATTGGGTTTTTTACGAAACAATGAAGATAAGGGACACTGGTGAGAAACAAGCAGCTTTAAAAAGACAGCCAAAGCAAAGTTCTTGTTTCACTGTCCCCTTATTCTGAAGGCCATTTAATGAAATGATACAACCCCTTTAATACATCTTTACAACAGTGAGTTCCAAGTCCCTTGCACAGGGCCGCCATCAGAAATTTCAGGGCCCCGTACAACTGAAGCATCTGGGCCCACCCCTTACCAACTCCGCCCCTTTGCTTCCCCCTCCCACCACCACACAACCCCCTTACACCAGAAAAAAGTTTTTTTCTGAGGATGAACAAGGGGAAAAAAAAAGCAATTGCGCCATTGTTTTTTGATTTGGTTATTGTTGGATTATGTAATATAATTTTTATGTGTATTTTGCTGGTCAGTATTTTATACGGGAGCCAGCAAATACCGCCAGATGATCACCGCGTGTCACACTGTTACTGACCAAACCAGTATACCCAGACCAATAATCCCAAATTTAGCAAAAAATATACATAGACCAAATAATACCCCACATACCCATGGGCCATTGGTGTCTAAATACCCCTTAATGTTACTGATTATAACCAGTATACCAAGACCAATATCACCAAGTAAAAAACAATATACAAAGACAAAAAATTACCACAACATAAACACCACTATCTCCACCATAAACAAAAACTGAATAATACCGCCATACTGTTACAGAATATAAACCATTACACCAAGACAAATATTACTGCCATACAGTGACCATTTAGTGGTAGATACATGGTACACAGTGCAGTTACATTTGTGACTCACAGCTGACGTCTTTTCTGATGTGTCGTTATTTTCTTTTTCTTCCCCATTTGCTCCAGCCCACAGTGATAACATCTCGTGGCTGCCACTTGTCCCTGAAGAATTCACAACACAAACACCTGAGACTTCTCATTTTTCTTTCACCTTCCCACCTTTTGCCCCCCACCCAAAATGTACAAATTCCCGATACATAGTGCCCAAATGGAAAATAATTACACCCCTAGTGACCAAGTAGTTAGATATATAGGCTTCTTGTAGAAGTAGTTCATTAAAAATCCTAGCTAAAATAGGAAAAATAGGTTCCCCTCTTGTAGGTAGGTTAAGGGCCCCCAGAAGGTAAGTCCCCCAGTTTGGTAGTTAAGAGTCCCCCCGTAAGTAGGTAATAGGGGCCTCCGAAAGGTCGTAGATTTAAATATAGTCTACCCAGTAGGTATGTGGGACCCCCATAAGGTGTTTGATAGCTGCCACAGTAGATAGGCCCCCACATCTAAAAGACCTGCAAGGTGCCCCACAAGAGCCCAACACTTTTCGGACTCTTTAAAAAGGACAATAAAAAAAAACACCTCTGGGCCCTAAAAGAGGCACCCCACAATTTTAGGGCCCCCAAGAGGGCCCCCACACCTTTAGGGCCCCGCAAGATGCTCCACACCTTTAGGGCCCCGCAAGATGCCCCACACCTTTAGGGCTCCCCAAGAGGCTCCACACTTTTTAGGGCCCCGCAAGATGCCCCACACTTTTTAGGGCCCGCAAGAGGCCCCAAACAAAAGAAAAATTTTAAAAAGTCACAGTGTGGGTGGAGGGGCCCGAAAGAAAAATGAGGGGGGTCCGTAAAGGGGAATGAGGGGGTTTACACTGGGGGGAAAGGGGGGGCCCGGCCTGTTTGGCATGTAGCAAAAATGCATTTACATAGAAAAAGGATTGTTTTTAAATTACTTCTTCAAGTACGGGAAAGCCGTGACAGGACAGGAACCGCAGCTCCCTTTCTCCTTTGTGCGCGGCCCCCGGCGGGATGCTTTTTGATAAAAGTAAAAAAAATTAAAACCCTTTTGAAGCCCCCCCCCCACTGTTTTTAAACTGTGTAGACAAAAGTATTTGGCCCCCCTACAAAAAAGCGATTTCGGGGGGCCTCTCCCCGGGACCTGTCTTTTCTTTAAGGGGCCCCTTCTGTCCCCCCACTCTTTTCCTTTTGTAATGGTCCTTTTTTGGAACTTGTTATCGTATAAAGGGGAAACCTTCCATTTTCCTTTAAACACACCCCAAACTCCCTAGGGTGAAGCCAAAAGAGCTTTTAAAGGACACCAGAAAAAAAATTTTGTACCCTGCACCGGGGCGGGGAAAAGCTGAATCTGAATAGGCAAGCAGCTTGGTTTTGAAGAAATCAACTGTGGGAGCAAATAATTAAAAAAAGGGAAAGGACTAAAAAGGACCCCTGTTAATCTCCCTCCACCGGGGTTTCCAAACCAAGATCTCCCGTGGGGCCCAAAAATGATCACAAAAAACGGTGAAAAAAAACCCCCAAAACCCACAGGGGGGAAGGTTTCGGACGGGGCCCGGGCCGGGGGGGCCCGGGGAATCCCCCGGTGGGCCCCCCCGAGCCCCTGGGGGCCCGGGGGCAGTGCCGTCGCCCCCCGGGGGCCCGTCCGCGCTTCCCTAAAGCCCCCGGGCCCGGGCCCCGTCCCGAGCCCCCGGGGGACCGGCCCTTTTACCCGGGCCCAAGGGTTCCCCCGCCCCCCGGGGCTGCCGGTGTAAGCGGGCACAGCGCCATTGCCCCCTGCGCCCCCCACTGATCTCCCGGCAGGCTAAAGGGGTTTGGCCTTCGCCTGCCGGGGCCCCGGGCCCCCCTTCTGCTGACGTAGGGGGCCGGGTGACGCCCACTTCACGCGCCCCCCTATGCAGGCAGGCAGGGGGCCGGGGGGGCCTCGGAGCGGCGGGCAGGACCCGACCCCAAGGAAAGGGGTGTTTTTTGTTTTTTTTTTTTTTAACTACAGGGGGCCCAGGTTTCAAGGGGGGCCCTGACTACGGGGGCCCCTGGCTAACAAGGGGGGGCTCTGATTTGGGGGGTCCCGGGCTACAAGGGGGGGCTCTGACTACGGGGGGCCCCTGGTTTAAAAGGGGGTCCCTGACTACGGGGGGTTTCCCTGGGGGGGCCTTACAAGGGGGGGGCCCCCCGGGAATTTTAAAAAGGGGGTCCAGGGCTAAAAAGGGGGGGTTACACTTGGCTACAAGGGGGGGGCCGGGAAACAGGGGGTCCTGGTTTAAAAAGGGGGGGGCTCTGACTACAGGGGGGCCATGTCTAAAAGGGGGGCACTGACTACAGGGGGCCCCCTGGCTAAAAGGGGGGGGCTCTGACTACGGGGGGCCCCATGGGGGCCTTACAAGGGGGGGGCCGGGACCGGGGGTCCCTGGTAAAAGGGGGGGGTTTCTGACTACGGGGGTCCCTGGCTAAAAGGGGGGGCCCATGGGGGCCCTACAGGGGGCCCCTGGCTAAAAGGGGGGGCTCTGACTACAGGGGGTCCCTGACTACAGGGGGTCCCTGGCTACAAGGGGGGGCCCGGTACGGGGGGGGGGGCCCCGACTAAAAGGGGGGCCCCTGGTATACAAGGGGGCCCCTGAAAAAAAAGGGGGGGCCCCTGACTAAAAAAGGGGGTCCCCTGGCTCCAAAGGGGGGGGCCCTGGCTCCCAAAGGGGGGGGGCTCTGACAAAGGGGGGGCCCCTGGCTAAAAGGGGGGGTTGGGGGTCCCGGGAAACCTTCAGGGGGGTCCCGGGCCTACAAGGGGGGGCTTGTTTTACGGGGGTCCCTGACTACGGGGGGTCCCTGGCTACAAAAGGGGGGGCTTGGACTACAGGGGGTCCCTGGCTAAAAGGGGGGGGCCCTCTGATACAGGGGGTCCCTGGCAAACCAAGGGGGGGCTCTGCCCTACGGGGGGGGTCCCTGGTACAAGGGGGGGGTTTGGGTTTAAAAGGGGGCCCCCTTGGTAAAAGGGAGGGTCCCTGATTACGGGGGTCCTGGTAAAAGGGGGGAAAGCTCGGGACTACAGGGGGGCCCCTGGCTACAAGGGGGGTCCCTGACTACAGGGGGTCCCTGGTACAAGGGGGGTCCCTGATACGGGGGTCCCGGGGTTTAAAAGGGGGGGGGCCCCGGGGTACAAGGGGGGGGCCCCGGTTTAAAAGGGGGCCCTTGCTCCCTAAAAAGGGGGCCCCCCTGCTCAAGGGGGGGGCCCCCGAAAAAAGGGGGACCCCTGGAAAAAAAGGGGGCCCCTGATTTACAAGGGGCCCCTGGCTCCCTAAGGGGGCCCGGGGCCCCCTACAGGGGGCCCGCTACAAGGGGGGGGGGGGGCCCCTGGCTAAAAGGGGGGCCCCCCGGGCCCGGGTTCAAAAAGGGGGCCCTGATTTAAAAAGGGGCCCCCTGGCGCCCTTTCGGGGGGTCATGGCTCCCTTTAAAAGGGGGGCCCTGGTTTAAAAGGAGGGGGCCCTGGCTAAAAGGGGGGGGGGCCCTGGTTTCAAAGAGGGCCCTGGCAAAAAGGGGGGGGCCTGATTCCAAAAGGGGCACTGGTTTCCTACGGGGGGCCCCCTGATCCCTACGGGGGGCTCTGACTAAAGGGGGAAACCCTGGGGGCTCCCAAAAGGGGGGCCCTGGGGGGCCCTTACCAAAAGGGGGGGGGCCCTGCCTACCAAAAAGGGGGGCCCGGGTAAAAGGGGGGGGCCCCTTGGCTAAAAAGGGGGCCCCTGGCTAAAAGAGGGCCTGACTAAAAAAGGGGGGCCCTGACAAAAAAAAGGGGGCCCCTGGCAAAAAAAGGAGGGCCCTGACTAAAAAAGGGGGCCTGACACCCCGGCTCCCAAAGGGGGGGTTGGTTAAAACTGGCTAAAAGGGGGGTCCTGGCTAAAAGGGGGGGCCCCTTTGGAAAAAACCTTAAAGGGGGAAAGGGGGTCCCTGGGCCCCTTACAAAGGGGGGCCCTGGCTACCCCTTAAAAAGGGGGCCCCCTGGCTACCTAAGGGGGCCCAACCCAAAATGACTAAAAGGGGGGCCCGGGGTACCAAAAGGGGGCCCTGATTTACAAGGGGGGCCCCCTGGCAAAACCCTAAAGGGGGGGGGCCCTGACAAAAAAAGGGGGGCCCTGACTAAAAAAGGTGGCCCGGGCTACCAAAGGGGGGGGCCCCGGGAAAACTACGGGAGGCCCGACTAAAAGGGGGGCCCGACTTACCTAAAGGGAGGGCCCTTTTGGCTCCTCAGGCGCGCCCTAAATTACAAAGGGGGCCCCTGGCTACCTAAATACAAAAGGGGGCCCCTTGGACTACCTAAAACAGTAGCAAAAGGGGGGGGGCTGACTTCCGGGCACACTACCTAAAGGGGGACCCCAAACCCTCCCTGAAAAATACCTAATGGGGGGCCCTTAACTCCCTGTTTATTTACTTCCTGGGAAGCCCTAACTGCCTTTTTATACTACCTAAAGGGGGTCCCTAACTGTTTGAAAGCTTTTTTAAGGGACCCAACTCCCTTCGCTTACCAACGGGGAAAAAAAAACCAAACCTCCCTTTACAGAGGGGGGTTTGCCTATTTGCCTACCTACCAGGGTCTTGTTTTCCTTCCGGGGAATTTTAATTGGGAGGGCGCGCCCTTTGTTGTAGCATTTTCCCCAAGGGGTTGGGTCCTCTCCCCCCCCCAAAACCCCCTTTTAGGATATGGGCCCTTTCTAAGTTATGGCTTTTTCCCCCGCTCTCCCACCCTGGGTAAATGGGGGGAAAACTGGGGATTCAAAGGGATATTTGTGTGTAATTTCCCGTAGGGGATTTAAAATTTTGGCCGGGACAAAATCCCTCATGGCGGGGGTGGAACGGATGCAGAGGAAAAGGGGAAAAAAGGGAAAGACTTTATGAAAGGGAAAAGGGAAAGACTCCCGATAGGACGTCTCCCGGGGAGTCCCCAAAATTTTAGGGGTTATGTTTCTTTTATATTGGATCGTGCTGTATTATTGTAATATGATGTGACCTGGCAGGGGTTGACCTCTATGTGGTCTCTAATGGCGGTGTTGGGAGGTTTTTTTACCTGAGCTGGTGTTTTGCCTCTATGTGGTTTTCTTTATGGGGGTTTTTGTGGTTATACCTGAGTGGGTCTTACCCATATTTTGGGGGCTCTATAGGTGGTTTTGTAGGTTATGCCCGAGCCCGTATCCCGACCCTTTTATGTGGTCTCTATATGGTGGGGGTTTTTTAGGTTTTTTCCTGAAATGGTGTTTTGGAACCCCCTATGTGGTCTCTATATGGGGGTGTTGTAGGTTATACCCGAGCTGGGGGGTCTGACCTCTGTTTTTCTCTATTTGGTGGTGTTGTAGGTTATACCTGAGCTGGGTTGACCTCTAAAGTTTGGGCTCTATTTGGCGGGGGTTGTTGGGTTTTACCTGAGCTGATGTTTGACCATTCTGTGGTCTCTTTCTTTTTTTGGCGGTTTTTTTGTAGGTTTATATTGGAGGGGGGTTTTTCTTTTACTCTTTTTGGGTCTCTTTATGGGGGGTGTTGTAGGTTTATACCCTGAGGCCTTTTTTGGTTTTACTTTACATCCCATGTGGTCTCATATGGCGGGGTTGGGGGTTGTACCTGAGCGGTGTCTGACCCCTATGCCGGTCTCTATATGGCGGTGTTTTTAGGTTTATTTGGGCCCCCGGTTTTAATGCCAGCGTACATGTGGGCCCCGATTTACCCCGTGATAGGAGTTACAAATTTTCTTTTTTTGCTGGTGTTTATTTTGGGGGTGGTGAGGTTTCGGACCAAGGGGAAAAGTGGGGGGAAAAATTGTATGTGGGGGAGGGGGATATTGTATGTTGGGTGGAGGGGGGAAATGTATGTGGGTGGTGGGGGATATTGTTTTGGGTGGAGGGGGGGAAACTTTTTTATTTTGGGGGGTGGGGGGGGGGGATATTGTATGTGGGGGGAGGGGGGGATTTAAAATTTTATGTTGGGGGGAAGAGGGGGGGGGGTTTTTTTATGTGGGTGGAGGGGGGGTAATTGGGGGGGGAAAAGTGGGGGGAGGGGGGGTATTTATGTGGGTGGAGGGGGATATTGTATTGGGGGGGGGGTTTTTTGGGGGGTGGGGGGGATATTGTATTGGGGGGGGGGTTTGGGTGGGGGGGGTATTGTATGTTGGGGGGAAAAGGGGAATTTATTGGGGGGTGGGTGGAGGGGGGGGATTTTTGTATGTGGGTGGGGGGGATATTGTATGTGGGGGGGGGGATATTGTTTGGGGGGAGGGGGATATTGTATGTGGGTGGAAGGGGGGGATTAAAATTTTATGGGGTGGGTGGGGGGATATTGTATGTGGGTGGAGGGGGTATTTTATGGGGGGGGAGGGGGATTTTTGTGTGGGGTGGGGGGGTTTTTGTTTGTGGGTGGAGGGGGATATTTTTGTGGGGGCGGGGATTTGTTTGGGGGGGGGGGGGGATATTGTATGTGGGGGGAGGGGGATATTGTATGTGGGTGGGGGGGAATTTTTAAAGTGGGTTTGGGGGGGTATTGTATGTGGGGGGGAGGGGGGTTTTGGGTTTGGGGCTATTAGCCCCGGTTTTATGATATGTTTTGACTGAAAAAATGTGTGATTTACTTGCTCTTGTACTACACAATACAGTTCTGTTTTTTAACAAATTTTTTTATGGTTGGGAAAATGGGCGCATTTAAAGTAAAAGGGCCCGGGAATATTTTTTTGTTCAGTGGGGGTTTGGGGCCCCCCAAGATCAATTCCCCCGTGGGGCCCCGGGCCCCCCAGTCCCACCCCTGCAAGGGGGGACCTTTTGAATTGGGCCCGCCGAGAGCTGGGAACCCAAGTAACAAAGGGGACCTTTAGTAAAAACCCCTTTCACCCCCCGGGACTCTTTTCCCGCGTGCCAGACGTGTCCCCCTTTCTTAAGCCAAATATAAGTCCGGGGGGGGGGGCCCCTTCAAGTTTGTAGAAAAGGGATTTGGTATGTTTCCGAAGAGTTTTGGGGGGAAAGGGCATATGGTAGATGAAAAACCCAAAATAGAAAAATGTTTGGTAGAAATTTCAACTCGTCGTGTTTGGGGGGAGAAAAGAATGCTGGGGTTGATCCCCCAAAGGAAACCAAAAACCCCCACCTACTGTGAAGCCGGGGGTGGCAAAAATTTATTTCTTTGGGGCTGTTTCTCTGCTAAGGGCCAGGACGGGCTGATCCGGGTTTCAGAAATAAGAAAAGGGGCCATGTATCATGAGATTTTGATTTCAAACCTCCTTCCTTTCAGCAAGGGCATTGAAGGGATGAAACGTGGCTGGGTCCTTCAGCATGACAATGATCCCAAGCACATCGCCAGGACAATAAAGGAGTGGCTTCACAAAAAGCATTTTAAGGTCCTGTAGTGACCTAGCCAGTCTCCAGATCTCAAAACCATAGAAAACCTTTGGAGGGAGTTGAAAGTCCATGTTGCCCAGCGACAGCCCCAAAACATCACTGCTCTAGCATCACTGCTCTAGATCTGCATGGAGGAATGGGTCAACATACCAGCAACAGTGTGTGCCAACCTTGTTAAGACTTACAGAAAATGTTTGACTTCTGTCATTGCCAACAAAGGAGACAGAACAAAGTATTGAGAGGAACTTTTGTTCTTGACCAAATACTTATTTTCCACCATAATTTGCAAATAAATTCTTTCCAAATCAGACAATGTGATTTTCGGAATTTGTTTTCTCATTTTGTCTCTCATAGTTGAGGTCGACCTGTGATGTCGATTACAGGCCTCTCTCATCTTTTTAAATGGGAGAACTTGCACAACTGGTGGCTGACTAAATACTTTTTTCCAGTGCCACCTCTTTAAAGGATGTTTCTGGTACTGCAGCTCAGCCCCATTTACTTCACTGGAGCTCAGCTGCAATACCAGACACGTCCTGCGACAGAGGTGGTGCTATATTTGAAAGAAAGTAGTCATGTTTTTCTAATTATGGACAACCCCATTAGCTCTATGACCTCTCCTGACAGGTCTAGTTTAGTAAATCCTTGTGTTCCCTGTGAAAGAATAATTCTGGTGCATCTTCTCTGATAACTGTGTTGTGCTGTTCCTCTGTTATTCCTGCTAGAAATGTATAGCTGAATCTGTCAGGTGGGCGTTACCAATGGGGGGGGGGTCCTGTACAGTTTGATATTGTCCAATCAGAGCTGACAGTCAGTGTGTGCAGGGACACACCCCAATTGGAATGGCAACACCCAGTTGACTGACTCAGTAACACATTTCTAGGAGGAATTTTTATGTATTGTATAATGTACTGATAAAATTTTTTATATTTTGGTGACTTGTTTCTTCAGATTTCAACATTTGGTGTAAAGGTATGTTCATGGCGTCAGACTTATTCAGAAAAATCCAGCAAAATCTAAGGGTACGTTCAGATGACGTATTCTCGGTCCATACCGCCATTCGCCGTGTAATTGTGCTTCAAGTACGGGCCAAGAATACGGTAATTCATAGCTCTCATTGGGGAGAATGAATGTCAGTGAGAGCTTCAGAGGGACTTGCTGAAGCTGCGGGCATATAGCGGCGCATACAGTACGCTCCGCTGTATGCTGTTCACAGTGCTGTGTGAACATACCCTAAGGTTATGTTCACACGGCTTATTTTGGCGCACATTTCGTCGCGTATTGCGGCAAAATGCGCTCCGCAATTACGGTGATCCATAGCTCAGATAGAGAGCTATGGGTTACGCGTCGTCTCCCCGCGTGTACAATACGATCGTATTGTACGCGAAGGGAGATAAGTGACAAGTCAATTATTTGCGGCGAATACACGCTGCTGACAATGAATGTCTATGAGAACTGTGGATTACCGTAATGACTGGGCCGTATTCCAGCCGTAATTCGCGCAGTACGGCGCGTAATTACGGACTGAAATACGTCCCATTTTAAGCCGTGTGAACATAGCCTAAGGGTATGTTCACACGGCTGGTTTGGACACTGATTCAGTGCACACAACACTGATTTTCCGCAGAACGGATTTATTTTCAGCTCTGAAAAAGAACTGACATGTCAATTACTGAGGCGGATTAAAGGGGTTGTCTCACTACATTGATATTTCTTACCTCAGACCTGTTTTCTTGGTTTTATTTGGAATTCAGGGGTGTGTTTATTGGCTTCTATTAGGCTGCAGTAGAAGCCAGGTCTGTAGCTATAGCAACAAGTGCTGGCAGCCTATCAGGAGAGATCAAACAGGTCTGTAGCTATAGCAACCAGTGCTGGCAGCCTATCAGGAGACATCAAACAGCTCTGTAGCTATAGCGACCTTCAGGCCATACAAGAGGGGATATCTAGGAATAGGTAGGACACTGTTAATGGACACATATTGCAAAGTGACTTGTTTTTGCAAGATCTTTAACATAAAAAGCAATCCTTGTAGTGAGACAACCCCTTTAAGCACGATAGTATATGGAGGCTAAAAATCTGCCTATGAAATCAGCATCAAATCCACATCAGAAAGTAGCAAATCCACATCCAGAATCTGCGTTTCTTGACACGGATTTTAGGCATGGATTCTATGCTAATTCAGAGCTGAAATTTGCAACACTGGAAATCAGCCATGTGAACCTACTTTAACAGCACCAACCAAACTTTCTCCACAAGGGGATGTTCACACGGCATGTTCATACCTCCCAACTGTCCCTATTTTGGAGGGACAGTCCCTATTTTTGACACTTGTCCCTCTGTCCATCTTAGCTGTATAAATGTCCCTCTTTTTCATTTAGAAACCCGATTTGCATCAATAAACTGAGTATCTGGCTGGTTGCTTCATCGCTGTATAATACATAACAACTTAATTAATATTTTATCATTGGATACAAAACAATCCTGAAAATGTCTCTCTTTTTGCCCGTCTAAAAAGTTGGCATGTGGGGGGGGGGGCGTGATTAGAGTCATGTGTGGCGGCGTGATTAAAGGAGTGTCTTGGTGTGATGTCATGTTTGGGGTGTGGTTAGAGGCGTGGCCTGATGTGTCCCTCTTTGCACTCTCTAAAAGTTGGGAGGTATGGGCGTGTTGACTCTGTGTTGTGATCCGTTTTTAGATGCGTGCTTGGATTCGTGTTTCGGACCCTAAACGGACCCAAACACGCATCTTGCAAGAGCAGTGTGTTTTACATTGCAAGCATCGGCGTTCAGACGAGTGATCACTGATGCGTGTTTTACATGTGTCTTTCTGATGCGTCTTTCGGATCCGTTCTACCAATTGTCATATCATGTCTTGATCCAAAATATGCAGCAGACGCTCTATTTAAAAGTATAGGGTGCGATCCTGCTGCACAGAAAACACATTCAAACATGCATCACACTTTGGGTGCATCTTTGGATACGCTGTGTGAACATTCCCTTACAGTAGTCTCTCAATATACAATATTAACTTGTTCTGAGACAACCATTGTATGTTGAAACCATAACTCTATGGAAAACTGGTAATTGGTCAAGAGTCCCAAAATGTCAACAACGCGATTCAAAATAAAGTTTACAGAAAATGATGCAGATATTAATCCAGATAAAGCGCATCTTACCATATAACATGAGAGAGAGCTGCTGGAAGCTGGAAATCACTTTCTATGATAAGGAAAGGAGCTTCTGTGGGTCATGGACTTTATACACAATGTACCAGAAACAAAGAAAATGGGGCCCTCACCTGGTGCCCAAAGGACCTGCTCATTCTATCACATGTAAGAGCAGTACAAGACATGAGGTACCGCATTGTACTGTATAGAGACGCTACTAGACCGTCAATCATTGCATGCACTGCACTAATACATGTAAGAGCAGTACAAGACATATAGTACCACACTGTACTGTAGAGAGGCGCTATAGACCGCCAATAACTGCATGCACCTCACTAATACATGTAAGAGCAGTACAGGACATGTAGTACCACTCTGTACTGTAGAGAGGCGCTACTAGACCACCAGTCACGGCATGCACCTCATTAATACATGTAAGGGCAGTACAGGACATGTAGTACCACACTGTACTGTAGAGAGGAGCTATAGACCACCAATCATTGCATGCACCTCACTAATACATGTAAGAGCAGGACAAGAAATGTAGTACTGCGCTGTACTGTATAGTGGTGCTACTAGACCTTCAATAAGTGCATGCACATCACTAATACATGTAAGAGCAGTACAGGACATTGAGAACCGCACTGTACTGTAGAAAGGCGCTATAGACCGCCAATCACTGCATGCACTGCAGTAATACATGTAAGGGCAGTACAGGACATGTAGCACCGCACTGTACTGTAGAAAGGCGCTATAGACCGCCAATCACTGCATGCACTGCAGTAATACATGTAAGAGCAGTACAGGACATGTAGTACCAAACTGTACTGTAGAGAGGTGCTATAGACCACCAATCACTGCATACACCTCACTAATACATGTAAGAGCAATACAGGACATGTAGAACCACACTGTACTGTAGAGAGGAGCTACTAGACTGTCAATCACTGCATGCACCTCACTAATACATATAAGAGCAGTACGGGACATGTAGTACCGCACTGTACTGTAGGGAGGCACTATAGACCGCCAATCACTGCATGCACCTCACTAAAAATGTAAGAGCAGTACAGGGACATGTAGTACCGCAATGTACTGTAAGAGGGCGCTACTAGATCACCAATCACTGCATGCACCCCACTAATACTATAAGAGCAGTACGGCATGTAGTACCGCACTGTACTGTAGGAGGCACTATAGCCACAACACTGCTGCCCTCACTAATACATTAGGCAGTACAGGACATGTAGTACCTAACTGTACTGTAGAGAGGCGCTACTAGATCACCAATCACTGCATGCACCTCACTAATACATGGAAGAGCAGTACAGTACATGTAGTACTGCACTGTACTGTAGAGAGGTGCTATAGACCACCAATCACTGCATGCACCTCACTAATACATGTAAGAGCAGTACAGGACATGTAGTACCACACTGTACTGTAGGGAGGCGCTATAGACCACCAATCACTGCATGCACCTCACTAATACAGAGGTTTTACAAGTAAAATGTTCCTGATAATTGCTTGGATCACTATCTGGAATATTATATGTTCAAACCACACTCAACATACAGGGCTACCTGTATGAAAACTGTCTAAGTGTAAAACTCTCTTTGTTGCCCATAGCAACCAATCAGAGCCTATAACAACCAATCAGAGTGCCCCTCTCATTTTTCCAGAGCACTATATGAAATGAAAGGGGCACTCTAATTGGTTGCTATGGCCCACAAAGTGAGTTTTAGACAGTTTTCATACTTGTGACCCACAATGTCCTAGGAACCATTATATGTTAAAAATATTGTATCCCGAGTCCATTATACCTGGAGGGATCACTGTACGTGCTAATGAAGGAATAACTATTATTGACAGGCCAGGTCTGAATGAGCAAAATATGATTTTTCTTATTATTTCTATTCTCCGGCTGATAGAAAGCAGAACTTAAGGGGGGGCTCCTATCCCTATGACGTCCATATGTCCTACCAATATGTTCCTGATATCATAGTACCGTAATGTTATTCTCTGCGGTTGATTGAAAGTTTGCAGAAACACAAGTATGACCTCAGGTGGTGACCTCACCCTAAAGTAAATGAACGCAGCTGTTACCCAGCACACTCTGTGCCTTCCTGAGCCATGACCTCACAGACCGGCCGCGCATAGAAAACATATGTCTTAGTGTAATGATCCCCAGCTGAACGCTTCATAAAACTGCACAGACAGACAATTCGAAAAAGTTTTCTACTACAGACTATATATTATATTGTTTGAATTGTGCATAAAATGACATCAGTGCATCCTTTGGCTATGTTCACACGGCTTAATTGCGGGCACGTATTTCACCCCGCAATTACGCCGTGTGTACGGGGGCGGGGCGGGGGGGGGGGGGGGGCTGGCTGCACGCCGACCCCATAGACATTCATTACTAGCGGCGCGTATTTGCCGCTAGTAATTGACATGTCACTTCTCTCCCTGCTCGCACAATACGGCGAGCGGGGAGAGAAGTGACGTGTCAATTACGGCAAATATGGAGACGTAATCCATAGTTCTCTATGAGAATTGTGGATTACCGTAATGACTGGGACGTATCTCGCCCCGTATTTCGTGCAGTACGGCGCAAAATACAGGCCGAGATACGTCCCAAAATAAGCCGTGTGAACATAGCCTTTATCTACCAACTGTGAAGTATGAACACTTGTATGATTTTTGGTGCCCAGGCGCCATTTTTTTTTTGCGTGCATTTGTAGTGTACAATGTTCCTGAATCTGTGAACCTGTTCTACTGCGGGTCATAGATTTAGCGCTTTCTAGCTACAAAGCAAAACTTCAGGCTCAGGTAAACCACTTTAAAAGTGGTTTACCTGATCTAGCAGTAATGCGCCTGGATTTGCCGTACTAGAAATGTGTAGCTTCGTACTGTTGTAGGGCGCCCCGCCTCCAGCACGCCCCCCGATCTCAGGTGCGTTTCAAAGTGACGTGAGTGCTCTTTAATGCGCCTGATACAGGAGTGCAGCTGGTTAAAAATATATAGACTAGGGCTGCGCCAGTTTTCGGGCTGAAGAAACGGCAGACTTCTGCTGCAGCCCCGTTCATACAAGTCGCTCTTAGGCTTTGTTCACACAGCTTAATTGCAGGCACTTATTTCGCCCGAAATTACGTCGTGTGTATGGGGGGGTGGCGGGAGAGGGGCGGGGGGGGCCGGCAGCCCGTCTGCCCGATAGACATTCATTATTCCAGCGCGAAATGTGTTGTGAATAATTCACATGTCACTTCTCTCCCCGCTTGCCGTATTGTGCGAGTGGGGAGAGGAGCTGTAATCCATAGTTCTCTATGAGAACTGTGGATTACCGTAATGACTGTGACGTATCTCGCCCCGCAGTTCGCTCAGTCCGGCGCGAACTACGGGCCGAGATAAGTCCCAAAATAAGCCGTGTGAACATGGCATTAGAACCACATGTATGAAAACTGTCTAGATCTAAAATTCACCTTTTTGCCTGTAGCAACCAATCAGAACTCATAGCAACCAATCAGAGCCCATAGCAAAGCAACCAATCAGAACTCATAGCAACCAATCAGAGCCCATAGCAACCAATCAGAGTGCCCCTTTCATTTTTGCAGAGCACTATATGAAATGAAAGGGATGCTCTGATTGGTTGCTATAAGCTCTGATTGGTTGCTAAGGGTTCTGATTGGTTGCTAAGGGTTCTGATTGGTGGCTATGAGCTCTGATTGGTTGCTATGAATTTTAGACCTAGACAGTTTTCATACATGTGGCCCTTAGAAACATCTACATGACAAACATATATCTTTCTTACAGGGAATCTATTGTCAATTTTTTTTCTACCAATTGAAACAAGATTCTGATACATATTTACTTCTTAGCTGTTTTTATTTTCTGATTATAGATTTTTTAATTCACTTGTCTGTATATGATTATGGGGGCGGCCATCTTGCCTGCTCTGCTTTTAACAGCATTTAGAAAGATGCTTTAAGGCAGCTTCATGCACATAGTAGCCTGTGAACAGGAGCAGACCCATTGAATTCTATAGGAGAGTTTTCTCGGCATGCTCTGTGACCTGGGAAGAAGTCGTTGTGCAGGGAGGAGGAGAGGGGGAGCTGTGACATCTTCTACTGTGACTGGTGTATTCGATGCTACTTATACACATTGATGTCACATTTCAGTGTAATCCTGCCTGCGCTGATGATGAGGAGACTGCTGAAAATTTTTCTCTACAGAACAGGAAGTGTTAGACTATTATTAGGCCTAGTGACCAAAGTGAAAACTGCAGGTATATCTTTATTAGAGGATTGTGGCAAGAGATTTCCTTTGATGATCTTTGTGAAGCTTGTTCCCTGAAACACCTGCTGATTGTATCTAAAGTAGTAGTTAGGTATTCAGGATTGTTTTAAAAAAATCTTGACAGTGATATAAGGAAAGAAAAAAAAAAGCACAACCAAAACCTCTTAAAAATGTGTGTAAAATGTGAGTTAAACAATAGGCCATTTTCTGATGGCACGTTCCCTCATGTGCTCAAGAAAAAGCCATTCTGGTTAATCAGGTATGGACCAATTAACCATTGGCATGCATAGAAAATAGGAGGGCCCATAGCATATTTCTAACTAATGATGGTTTGGACCCCAAAAATAGAATGGCCTAGTGTTGGTTTTCCTCTCCAAAGACCTTCAGGCCTATTCTTGACCCCTTGCCTCTTAATAATGCCATTTTTCTGTAGATGGAAGGTTTGTCTTTAGCAGCTATCTGGAGGAAAAAAGTGCTGATTTACATATACTGTATAAATATTTATTAGGGCTGCTATGTGCCTTCAAAAATAATTTTTTAAAAGGACCCCAGCAAAAAAGGTTTTCCCTATCCCCTTTTGAGTGGGGGGTATGAGGGTTTTAACTACAGAGGGCTATAGGAAATCTTTTAAAAGGGAGATCCCCCCAAAAGGGAAAAGGGGCCAAAAAAAAAAGTCCCTTTGGGGTTTTGGGGCCCTGGCCCCCCCCCTATGCTTTAAAAATAGTCTTTTTTCATTTTTTAGCGGGGGTGGCAAAGAGTCTTTTTTGGGTTTTTTTAACCCCCTGTTTTTAACAAACCTTACCAAAGGAAAAAAATTTTGGCCTTTTTTTGGTCCCCACCAAGTCTTTGGCAGCTAAATTTTACATGCCCCTTCAACCTCCCCTATAGGGGACTCCCTTGCTAATCATCCACAGTAAGGGGGATTAAAAAAGCTCGAAAAGGGCCAGATGAAAAAAAGCCCCCCCGTCAGGGGGCCACATAATGTAGTAGAAAAATTTTATTTTTATTCTAAAAAAAGTGTCTTTTAAAAAAACATAAAAAAAAATTTAAACGCGTTTCGGCCAAAAAACTGGCGCTTTCGGGAAGATGTTTTAATTGTATAAAGGGCCCCAGTGGTGGGGCCGCGAAAGGGTTTTTAAAATTTTCCCTTTTGTTGTATTTAAAAGGTTTTTTTTTGGGGGGGGAAAACCCTTTTTTTTGACCCCTTTTTATTACAATAAAAAAATTTTAAATACTACTTTTATGTGCCCTCTGAGGGAAAAGGGCTTTTTTTTCTGTTTTTACGAGGCGGGAAACATTTTTTTTTTAAAGCTTTATAAATTTTTTGCTCCCCACCGATCTTCTTTTTTGTTGAGAAAAAGATTCCCCCATGGCTGCTTTTTTTTAATTTGAGCTGAAAGGAAGGCCCCCCAGGGATACGAGTGGTTTGTGTTTCTTTCATTTTAAGCAAAAACCCTCGCAAGGGAAGCCTTCAGCGTTTTACTTTCTATTTTTTTTGCAATTTTATTTAACGGACTTTCCCACTTTGTGAAAACCCCCCTCTGTTTTTTTTCTTTTTTTTTTTTATGCTTTTAAGGGGGAAATGGCGGGGAAAAAAGGGTCATAAAAGATTGGGGGGAAAGCCCTCCAGACACCCTGGCCCCATTAAAAAGATTTATATATAAATGGGAAATTTTTTTGGGTTTCCTCCGTCAGGTAATATTTAATCCTTTTTTTTCCAAACAAAAAAAAAACAAAAAAAATTAAAATCCATTTTTCCCCATCCCCTAAAAATGAGAAGAAGGGGCTTAAGGGGTTGCCTTTACGGGGGGTTTGTGCTCTTTATGTTAAAGATTTGCAAAAAAAAAAGGAAATTTTAAAAAATTTGTTTTTCTTTTAAAAAAGGTTCCCAAAACTTTTCCCTTGATACCCCCTTTGTATGGGCGGGGCATCAGCTCCTCAGGCGCTTTTGTTTAAGGGACCTGTTCAGTTCTCAATGATAGGCGGCCAGCAGGGGTTGCTATAGCCACAGCCCGGGGCTTTTTTCTGAAACCCTTGGTAAGCCAGAAAAAACCGGGCCCCTGAATTCAAAAGAAAAAACCAAAGGGAAAACGGGGACTGGGGAAAAGGATGAATCAATTTTTAGTGGGGGACAACCCCTTTAAGGCCTCCTCTGACCTGTAAAGGGTAAGGGGGGGTTTTTTTTTGGGGGGGCCTTTTTTTTGGGTTTTTAAAAAAAAAAATTTTTCCCCCCCCTTTCCAAATTTTGGTTTTTTAATTTTTGGGGGGGGTTTTTTTTAAAATTTTTTTTTGGGGGGGGGCCCCAAAAGGGGTCCCCCCTTTTTGGGGGTTTCCGGAAACCCTTTGGGTTTAACCCCTTTCCCCCAAAAAAAAAATAAACCCCCCCCCCCCCTTTTTTTCCCAAAAAAACCCCGGCCAAGGAATTTTGGGGGGAAAAATTTTTTTGGGGGGGGGTTTTTTTTTTTTTTTCCCCCCCCCTTTTTTTTCTTTAAAATTCCCGGAAAAAAAAGGAAAAAGGGGAAAAAAAAATTTTTTAGGTTTTTAAAAAAATTTCCGGTTTTAAAACCCCCTTTTTTAAAATTTTTTGGGAATTTTGGGGAAAAACAAAAACCCCCCCCTTTTCCCCCCGGGTTCCCTCCCCCCCCGCCTCCCTTCCCCGGGTTTTCAAAAGGGGGGGGGGAAAAAGGCCCGGGGGAAAAAAATGGGCCCCGGGGGGCCCCCCCCCGGGGGGGGGGAAAAAAACCCCCCGGGGGGAAAAAAAACCCCCCGGGTTTTTTTTTGGGTTTTTTTAAAAAAATTTTTTTTTTTTTTTAAAAAAGATGGGGGGAAAAAAAATTTTTTGGGGGCCTTTTTTTTTGGGGGGGAAATTTTTTTTGGGGTTTTTTTTTAAAAAATTTTTAAAATTTTAATTTAAAATTTAAAAAAAAAACGAATTTAAAAAAAAAAGGTTTTCCTTTAAAAAATTTTTTTTTTTTTTTTTTTTTTTTTATTTAAAATTTTTTATTTATGATTTTTTTTTAATTTAAAAAAATTTTTTTGGGGGGCAAAAAAAAAAACAAAAAAAAAAAATGGGATGGAAATAAAAAAAATAAAAAAAAAAAAAAAAGGGGCAAAAAAAAAAAAAAAAAAAATCGGGAAAAAAAAAAAAAAAAAAAAAAAAAAAAAAAAAAAAAAAAAAAAAACAAAAAAAAAAAAAAAAAAACAAAAAAAAACAAAAAAAAAAACAAAAAAAAAAACAAAAAAAAAAACCCCCCCCCAAAAAAAAAAAAAAAAAAAAAAAAAAAAAAAAAAAAAAAAAAAAAAAAAAAAAAAAAATTTTTTAAAAAAAAAAAAAAAAAAAAAAAAAAATAAAAAAAAAAAAAAAAAAAAAAAAAAAAAAAAAATATATAAAAAAAAAAAAAAAAAAAAAAAAATAAAAAAAAAAAAAAAAAAAAAAAAAAAAAACCCACAAAAAAAAAAAAAAAAAAAAAAAAAAAATAAAAAAAAAAAAAAAAAAAAAAAAAAAAAAAAAAAAAAAACCTTTAAAAAAAAAAAAAAAAAAAAGAAAAAAATTTTAAAAAAAAAAAATTTTGCATAAAAAAAAAAAAAAAAAAAACCCAAAAAAAAAAACCCAAAAAGGGGGGGGCCCCCCAGGTTTTTAAAAAAGGGGGGGGGGGGAAAAAAGGGGGGGGGGAAAAAAAAATTTTTGGGGGGGTTTTTTAAAATTTTTTGGGGGGGAAAAAAATAGGGTTTTTTTTGGGGTTTTTTTTTTTTTTAAAGGGGGGAGAGAGGGCCCTGCCCGCGAGGGTTTACAATCTACAAGGAAGGTGGGAAGAGACAGAAGGTGAGGGGCAGATGTGTTTGTGGGGTGGAGCAGTGCAACACGGTTATTGTTGATTACAGGCAATCCTGAAGAGATAGGTTTACAGGTTGCTTTTGAGGTAAGTGAGAGTGGGGGAGAGTCTGATGAGTTGGGGCAGTGAGTTCCAGGATGTGGGGGACGCACGGGAGAAGTCTGATGTGAAGAGCTGAGAATGGGAGAGCAAAGAAGAAGGTCCTGTGAGGAGCGGAGATTGTGTGAGGGGAGGTATCTAGCAATCACACTTTAACATTGTTAAATACGTTTTTTTCGGTACATAAGACTAGCCAAAAATGTATTTCACAAACGCTGTGTGAACATACTCTTAGAGATACAGACTTTGCTCAGTCCAACCATGGCGACCTCACTCCCTGTTCTCCCTGTAATCAGATATGACTTGTGTGCACTCAGAGCAGATAAAATCTCTCTTATTTCCTGAGCAGGACAATATCAAAAGAGCAATGTATTTAGAAAAAGCCTTCAATTACCTTTCCCCATATGTTGAAAGCTAAAGATTGTAGTGAGAAAACCCCTTTAACCACCAAAACTTCTTTTAAGTAAGGTTTGAAAAATTTCAAACCCAAAATTAAGGACTCTTTATATTCATGAGAGTGGGAACATCACTGAGATATCAGGAGCAATGTAAGTGTTGGTGGGTTAACGTTGACTACTCAAGACTAGAAAACCAGTCAAACCGTTTAACTCTTTAGCTCTGGCCGAGAGGTATTTCCTTATCATATGTATAAAACTAAAATTAAGTGTTTCATAGTTTCATAGTTTCATAGTTTGTAAGGCTGAAAAAAGACAAGACGTCCATCCATTTTCAGCCTGTTGTGCTAAGGTGTTTGATCCAGAGGAAGGCAAAAAACCCCAATGAGGTAGAAGCCAAATTGTCCTCATTGTAGGGAAAAATATCCTTCCCGACTCCAATCTGGCAATCGGAAAAATCCCTGGATCAACGACCCCCCTCCAGAATCCTAGACACTATAACTTGTTATATTATTACGCTCCAGAAATGCATCCAAACCATTTTTGAACTCCGTTATTGAATTCACCAGGAACAAGTCCCTCCTGGCAAGAATACCATAGTCTCACTGCTCTAACAGAAAAGAATCCTTTCTATGTTTTTGTAGAATCTTTCGTTCCTCAAGACTAGAGGATGCCCCTTGTTCTAGATACAGCCCTGGGTATAAATAAATCTTGGGAAGAGATCGCTATATTGACCTTTTATGTATTTAAACATATTTTATTAATGTCCCCCCGAAGCCGTCATTTCTCTAAACTAAATAACCCTAATCTTTCTAATCTTTCTGGTACAGTAGTCCACCAGTCCTTTTAAATTTTTATGTTTTTTTTGTTGCTTGCCTTTGTACCTTTCAAGCTCTACAATTGTCTTTCCTTGCAAATGGTGGCCCAAAACTGTACACAATAGTTATCAAGAGTGGTTCTAACCAGTGACCTTGATATAATGGAGAATAAGATCTCATCATGTGTATCTATGCCCCTTTAAATGAACCCCATGATCCTATTGCCTTAGCAGCTGCTGTCTGACGACACTGCGCTACAATTAAGTTTACTGTCCACCAGGATTCCCAGTCCTTCTCCATTGGTTTCACTTTTGACCCAGCCTTTTTCCATTTAACATGTAGTCATGTAATGGATTTCGCTTCCCCATGTGCATAACCTTGCATTTATCTGGTGTGAAACCTCATCTGCCATTTCCCTCCCAGGCCTCCAACTTATCCAGATCCTATGTAATAACACCATTATCCACAATTTTGTTGATAACTTAACAGAGCGTAGTATCGTCTGAAAGATCGATAGTTCTACTGTGTAATCCCTGTGTAAGTGAATTAATAAAATGTTAAAGAGGATAGGCCCAATACTGACCCTTAGTTAGTACCCCACTAGTAACAGGGATCCAGTCTGAGTATGTATCGTTAATTACTACCCTTTGTTTTCTTATCAGTGAACCATTGCTACCCACTTGCACAACATTTTCCCCCCAGCTCCCAAGCATTCTCATTTATTTACCAACCTTTTATGTGCACCTATCCAAATGCTGTAAAAAAATCTAGATATATGACATCCAGATGCCACTCACCCTATCCAGTCAGGAACTGACTTCCACAAAGAAGCATGATGAGATTTAGTCTGACATAGACCTATCCTTCATGAACCCATGCTGGAACGCGTTATACATTTATATCAGTGAGAATCACCAGGAGGCCATCTCTGAGAAAACCTTCAACCATTATACCTACAACAGAGGTTAAGCTTACCGGCCTATAGTCTTTTCCTGGATCACTTTTTTGACCCCGTTTTGAATATTGGCTAACCACATTTGCTATGCCCAATCCTTTGGGACATACCCCGTTATTAACAGTCCATAAATAAAAAGAATAGGGGCCTATCTATGAGCCCATCACATAACTCCCTTAATACACGTGGGTGTAATGCCATCTGGACCAGGGTAATTTGTCTATTTTAATCTTCCTAAGGCGGAGCTGCACTTCTATTCCTGGTTAGACAAGAAACTTTTAAGTTTGGAGTTTACCTCATCCCTGCCTGTATGCAACAGGAATCCTCATCTCCTTGGTAAAATACATTGTAGAAAAAGAAGTGTTTATAGGTATGCTTTTTTCTCATGTCCTCTACAGTCTCTCCTCATATTTTTTCAAAGGCCAACATTTACTGTTTTAAATCTTTTACATATTTATATAGTTAAAAAAATTTGTGGGGTTAGTTTTTTACTTTCTATACAGCTATATGTCTTTCCGTCTCCAGCTTTGCTTCCTTTATCTTTATTTTACACACTTTATTTTTTTCCTTATAGCTTCTTAGTGCCCTCTTCACTACCCCTCCAGTTTTAGTTAGGTAGAAACTCATATCTTTTGTTTTTTAATGCCTCTTTTACATCCCTTTGATCCACATTGAGTTTTCTTGTTTCTAATTTTTTTATTACATAAGGTAAGTACCGTCTCACAGTGGTACCTAGAGAAGTTTTTAAAAATATCCCAATTTATTATTAGTACTGCCATATTTTAAACACATTGTCCCAGTCAATACGGATTTAGGGCCTCTCTAAGCAGAATAAAATAAGCCTTCCAAAATTCAGTGATTTTGTGGCATCCATGACAAAAAACTCTAATTGAAGATAAACGGAAATTTATTATATTATGGTCACTATTCCCTAAGGTGCCCTCCCAACCTGAACCTTTGATACTACTGTCAGGTCTATTAAGGCAATATTAAGTCCTAGAAGGGGCCTTTCCTCTAGTTGGGTTCTTGCAACCAAATGGCAAAAGGTAATTATGGCATTATTTATTGTCAAAAACCTGTTTCTTTGTGAAGCTACACGTTTCAGATACCCATTGGATGTCTGGATAGTTAAAGTCGCCCTATAATAAAAACCTCATTCTGCTTAGCCGCCTCATCTATTTGCCTGAGAGAGTACATCTTCCATGTGTTTCTGTTATATTTGGGGCCTATAGCAGACTCCTAATAAATATAATTAGCTGTTATTACCCCCATGTGAATTATACCCATAATGATTCCATCATGTTCATTCCTGTTACCTATATCTTCCCGCAGGGTTGGCTATCAGACAGGATTTTACATAGAGACAGACACCTCCTCCCTTCCTTCTTTATCGATCCTTTCTAAATAACTGTTAAACCCTGTTAATTTACCTCGCCCAGCGCTCCGTATCTCGTCCAGCCATTTCTCAGTTTATACCCCACTATGTCCATATTTTCTTCAGCTATTAGAAATTCTAGTCATATTATTTTTTGGTCAGACTCCTGGTAGCATAGGTCACATGCAATTTAGATGATTTTTCAGTTTTTTTATTCCTTTCTACCCTGATCCTTTTTATCTATTGCTACAGCCCCCTCCCTCCACTCCACCCCCTGTTTTTTATTCCTAATTCCCAGCTCTCTATCTTCACTATTTGCATTCTATATGTGTATTACCCTCCCCCCCAGTCCCCTAGTTTAAATATTCCTCCAGCAATCCTGCCATTTGGTCCCCTCAATACAGCTGCACCCTCCCCATTATAGGGTGCAGCCCATCCCTGCAGCATAGAGTCTGTATCCAAGACGAGAAGTCAGCCCAGTCTCAAAAACCCAAATCCCTCTTTCCTACACCAATTTTTGAGCACTTATTCACCTTTCTAATCTTCTCGCTGCCTCTCTGTGTGCCTGTGGAACAGGTAATTTTATGAAAATATTACCTTGAGGTCCTACGCCCTGAGCTTTTGGGCCTAAATCCCCCCCGAAATTCATTTTAAGGACGCTCCACCTACTCTCTAACTTTGTTCATGGTGCCAATGTGGACCATGACAGCTGGATTCTCACCAGCCCCACCCAGCAATCTGTCAACCCTATCCGCTATGTCGAACCCGGGCCCCAGGTAAACAACACACTGTTCGACGATCCCCGTGGTTGTGGCAGATTGCCCTGTCTGTGCCCCTAATAATTGAGTCCCCAACTACTATCACCTGTCTAGCCTGACCTGCACTCCTATTCCCCATCTTACTGGAGCAGACAGGGGTAGTGTCGGGGTACTGTCTTGGTGTCGGAAGACATAGCTGTTCCCTGAGTAACCATGTACATGGCGTTTTGATCTCGCCCCATCCACACCAGCGAAGTTTGATTTCCTACCCTGAGACGTCCTCCATAGTCCTTCCAAACTAATTTCTTATAACTTATAACTGTGTACGAGTCTCCACTAGGATAGTAAATGGATTCGCGCACACACTGATTTGTTTAGTTTCAATTTTTTATTTTTAAGTTGATTTGTTTATGTCAATCAATTTACTATGTACTGTGTCATAATCATATCTGCAAAATTGTGACCGTTTTACCATTTTTGGTTAGAGTCATTAAATAAAGTCTTTATTAAGGAATATAGAATGTATTATCTGAGCTTTGGACTCTGTTTCATTTTATTTACACCCGATTTTAAGTATGTGCTTACGTTTTTAAACAAATGCTGTGATTCTTGCATGTCTTCCAAAATAAACTTGATTTTGTTTAAAAAAAAAACAAAAACAAAACATGTACATGGCAGCTTAAAGAGAACCTGTCACATAGTTTTTGCCCCCCTGGCTGAGGACAGAAAAAGGTAGTGTCAGACCTGCTGGTTACCAGCGCTGTGTCCCTTAATCTGTGAAGATGCTGTAGTTTTCAGTGTAATAATGAATGCTCAAATCTGCAGTTTTTTCAGCCAAAAGTCATTCGAAGAGTCCTTACAGAGTGTCAGTTTTTTTTCAAACCCCGCCCACCTGATGCTAGTCCCCGCACACCCCCAACTGACAAACCTATTACTTTGAATAGTAAAACATGTGAATAACTGTAAGTGGGCGGAGCAAGCTTTGGTGGAGGTGGAGCTAATACCTACTCATGAATAAGATTTGAGGGTAAATGGCTCTAAAACTCCATGCAAACTTACAGAATAAGGGAGACAACAACAGCTCTGTCGAAACAACAGGTCTGACACTAGCATTGGTGCTGCCCTCAGCAAGGGGGGCACAACCTATATGACAGGTTCCCTTTAAGATATATGAATGGATTTGTGTAAGATTTGGTTCCATCAAGGGCTTTGTAATTTGTATGAGTTGTTTGGTTTGATTTATACATGGTAAGATGTACTTGACATGTGAGTGGTTTGGTCAGATTTCCAAGTGGTTTGGCTGGAGCTGTGAGTGGTTTTCATTGATTGGTTAGTTCTGTACATTTTTGGTTAATTGTGGAGTGGTGTATATAGACCTGTCAGTCATTTGGTTATGTCTGTGAGTCCCTTGGCATTCACTGCAAGTGGGTCAGTGAGTAACTGGGTTTGGAGTGCATTGTTTCACTTGTCTGAAAAAAGGAGTAGAAAAAAAAGATATAAAAAGAGGAATGAGAAGATGGAAAAGAGGAAGAAAGAGAAGAAAAACAACATAGGTTTTAATTTTTTTTTAAAAAAATGTGTATTAAAATTTTAATTTAATTCCTGCCAAAGTTTTTTGAGTAATAATTAATATGACAAAACTTTCTCATGATCTCTAAGGGAAGTCTTTGGCTTCAAAAGGGGCCATAGACACTGGGAAGGGCTTCTTTTCTTTCTTTTTATCCTACCACCACTAACCAAAACATTTTCACATGTGTCAATGACGCGTCAGAGGTTTTCTAAATGAAAGGTATCCTTTAAATCATGGGCGTTAAACTAATTTTCATTGAGGGAACATCAGCATTGGGGATGCCCTCAGATGGCCATTAGAGGGCCTTGGACGGTGTCCTAAGGGCCAGACGTAGGGCTATCAGAGCTATACCACTGTCTGAGAATTGCTGAACAGAGCCATGTAGAGATGTGCACCAGAGCTCGAATCCAAAATGGCGCCTGCTCCCTGTGCTGGTGCCACCCCCTCTGAACAGAGCCATGTGGAGGTGTGTACCAGAGCTCGAATCCAAAATGAAGTCTGCTCCCTGTGCTGGTGCCGCCGCCTCTGGACAGAGCCATGTGGGATGTGTGCACCATATCTCGAATACAAATGGCGCCTGCTCCCTGTGATGGTGCCACCCCCTCTGAACAGAGCCATGCACCAGAGCTCGAATCCAAAATGATGCCTGCTCCCTGTGCTGGTGCCGCCGCCTCTGAACAGAGCCATGTGGAGGTGTGCACCAGAGCTCGAATACAAAATGGCGCCTGCTCCCTGTGCTGGTGCCACCCCCTCTGAACAGAGCCATGCACCAGAGCTCGAATCCAAAATGGTGCCTGCTCCCTGTGCTGGTGCCGCTGCCTCTGAACAGTGCTGTGTGGAGGTGTGCACCAGAGCTCGAATCCAAAATGGCGCCTGCTCCCTGTGCTGGTGCCACCGCCTCTGCCAAGCACTGGCTGCATCCTCTGGGGAAAAAGGAGAACCGGTTCTTCTGTGTCCCGATTTACCACTTCCCTTCTGGGGCCAATATGAGGGAAATAATAGTCTTGTACTGAATTGATGTTGAAGCTTTATTGGAATGAGTAGAACTGCTATAGATCTTTTAAAAAACAAATTTATATTATTGTTAATCGGACTCTTTTTTACAGAACTTGCACTATTTAAAAATAAAACTCAATTCAGATGAAATTTTAATTCAGAAATTGTATAAATAAATTACATTGATAAATATTGTAACGTTCTGGAGGTGGATCCACTGGACCACCGCAGGCGATGGCGTAAGCCCACACCAGGGAATGGAATCTAAGTGGGTCCCGGTATTCACCAGAGCCCGCTGCAAAGCAGGATGGTCTTGCTGCGGCGGGAGTCCACCATGTCACTCACCACTGGCGGGCTTGCCTGCGGTGGCGGCCAAGGTAACGAGGTACAGGGATCGGCAAGGCAGGCTAGAGTCCGTAGGGCAGGCAGGAGGTGCAGACAGCGGTTCTGGTTCATAGACGGTAAGCAATCGAGGCGTGTCAGGACAGGCTGCTTCAGGACCGTGGTCGATAAAACGTAAGCAGATGGTCGGTACAACGGTACGGCAAGAACAGGAACACTCTATACAGCATTTCCAAGGGAAAACCACACCAAGGATCCGTGAGGGGCCGGCCAGGAAGAGGCCGGACCGAAATAGGAGCCGTGACGGCAAAGACCAATTACCGGCGCATGCCCTTTAAATTTCAAACCCCCGGGCCGGCCCCCCTGGGGGGCGAAGCCACGCTCGGGGAGACCGAGACTGACTGAGCGGGAGCGTGGGGGGGTAATTTTTGGACCCCGGCAGGTGGGGGAAAAACATGAGCGGCCCTGAACCGACGTGCGTGACGGGGCCCCGTTGGGAGCAGGAGCACAGGACGCCCAAAAGCCCTTCCAGGGGGAAACCCTTCCGGAGGTCCACTGGATCGCCCGGATGAGACGTTCTGGGGGAATTTAGTGTTCGGGAGTATTCTTCCCCCACCACTGGGGAGGCACAGGAGAGGGGTCACTCTCACATTTTTTTCTCCGCAGGCCGAAATGGATCTGGAAACAAACCTTGAAAAGAAGAGCACCACCTACCTGGCGAGGTTTTAAGTCGTGAGCCCCGGGGAGTTTTTTGGAGGTTTTTGTGGTCCGATAGATAGGGATGGGAAAAGGGGCGCCCTCCAGCAGATAAGCCCCCTCCGGGCCAATTTTATGGCCAGTAGCCCCCGGTTGCCAATCTGTAATTCCTTTCGCCGCCGAGAAAGTCTTGGAGAAGAAGCCACGTAACAGTCTTTCCTGTGGGCCCCTTTTTTCGAAGGACTGCCCGGTCCCCCAGATGAGGGATCCCTTCCAGGGGGTTTAAAGGGGGGCCCGGGGATCCGGACTGCCGGATAGACCGTGGGGAAGGCGGACTTGAGCCTCGAAACCCTCTTCGGCCTCGACGGGCCAGCTGCTGGATTGGCTCTTTCTTTGGGAAGGGCCACTACAAGCCCAGCGAAGGGAATGAGGGGTGAATTGCGATAGTAGTTCAGAAGCCCAAGAAGCGCTGTTTTGCCCCGCAGACCGCTGGGCGTGGCCACTCAACCGGCTGACTTTTTTCTTGATCCACCGTAGGCCTTTTTCGGAGACGTACCCCCCGAAACGAGGCTGTCTGTGGAAAAAGGCCCTTCCCAACTTTGGGATACAGATGTTCTCCCCGGAGACCTTCAGACTTTACGAACTGGGTGTGGTGGGGTTTGAGGTCAGGAGAGTCACCCGATTTTCATCAGGTAACCACCACGCAGGGATAGGGAGGTCTCTGAAAACGCGTTTCCCAGCCCTAAAGACTCGGGGCATTGCAAAATGAAGGGCTCACCAGGGACCAAAAGCCCATCCCTGGTGTGAAGGGCCCTTCCATTTTACGCCCTTTGCGGTTCGGACCAAGTTTTAGGGCCCTTTTCCGATCCCTTTAGAAAATCGGCGCCCTGCGCGATCAAAAAGTTTGTGATCACGGCAATTGGGAACGATTCTTTACCGTGATCTTGTTCAAGCCCCGGTAATCTATGCAGGACCGCAAGGTACCGTCCTTCTTCTTCACGAAAAACAACCCCGCGCCAGCGGGAGACGAGGACTTTCGGATGAACCCCTTCTGGAGAGTCTCCTGGATGGATTCGGACATTTGGGTTGGGTCTCAGGAAAATGACAGTGGGTAGACTCGGCCCCGGGGAGGACTGGTAATCGGCAGTAAGTCGATTGGGCAATCGTATGGACGATGCAGAGGAAGACTCTCAGCTTGTCTCTCAGAGAACACATCGGCGTACTCCAGATATGCGGGCGGCAGCCCGGGCAACGGCTCCTGAAGGGTTGCGCGAGAGCAGGGAAGCACCGGGCGAGGTGTCACCAAACAATGCTCCCGACAGTTGGGACCCCAACGAATCACCTCTCCAGTAGTCCAGTCCAGGATAGAAGAGTGGAGCCGCAGCCATGGGAGTCCGAGGAGGATCGCCGACGAGGAGCGAGGCAACACATAGAAAGAGATTTCTTCCTTATGCAGCGCCCCCACATGGAGGGAAGGGCTTGGTGGGCAAACTGGATGTGTCGCTAAGCAAATCCCCCCCTGACGGATGAGATGACAAGCGGTTTCTCCAGGCGTAACACCGACAGTCGATACTGCTTCACTAGGGGCTGGTGTATGAAGTTCCCGGCGGAGCACGAGTCCAGAAACGCCGGGACTTGGAACGTGACACCAGTCTCTGACACGACCTGCACGGGCATCAACAGGCGTGGAGAGGAGGAAGGTTGCACTAGGAATGCCTCTCCCACAGATCCTAGGTGCGGAAGTTTCCGCAGACTTGGGACGCTTGGGCAATTCCTCCGAAAAATGCTCTGGGCTGCCACAGTAAGAGGCACAAGTTCCTTTGCCGACGCTGGCCAACTTTGCTCAGTGAGAAGGGCCCGATCAATCTGCATGGGCTCCTCGGTGGGTGTTGGCGACTGTGGCGCAGGAGGGGCCCCTGGAACACCCGGGGCCAGGCGAGGAAACCCGGGGCGGTTGGGCTGCCGACGCTCTTGCCGAAGTTTTTCCTCCCGTTCCCAATGAAGCGTACTCGATGCGGTCCTAACCGGATCGGGTCCCTGAGGGAAGACGGGGGGTCTCTAGGGGCCAAGACGTTTTTAACCCTTGGCATGAGAGCCCTTTTTTTGAAGGTACGCACAGGCGGCTTGTTCCAAGACAGTTCAGAAGCCAGAGTCAGAACGGGAACCCAAAGCTCCTACAGACGGGCCCCCTTTTGCGTAGGTTTAGGAGGGCTGTCTCAGCGGGGGGATGAAAGGGGCTGGTTCCTCGAAACCTTGCGGAACTCCTGGGGAAACGACTGAAGACCGCCGTCCCTGGATCGTTTGGGCCCCATGGGGGGGTGCCCATCCAAAGGCCTTAAACGGAGAGGGAGGCTACCACGAAAGCCCCTTCCGGCAGTTCAGACGGGAACTGATCAGCCATCAGCTCCCCCCTGCATAGAGCATTGGTGTTTAAACCCCCCCCAAAGGTTTTCGGGTCCCCCGTCGAATTTTGAGGGGACGACAGCGAAGTTTGGGGCCCCCCCTCAGAGCCACAGGATCCTAGAGGCAGGAAAAAACCGCGGGGAGCTGGAAAAATTTTTCTGCTGCGGGGCCCCGGTGCCCGAGTTGCTGCAACATGGTGGACAGCTGGGTCATTTGCTGCGCCTGTTAAACCAAATTGCTGTGCCCTGGCAGCAAAAAGGGCCGTCGGGATCCGCCAGGCGGTTAACGGCCCCTTTTGGGCCCGGGAAACCCCAGGGCCCGGGATCCTACTGAAAAGGGCCCTGGAAGGGATCCAGGGGAACCACCGCAGGCGATACCCGTAAGCCCACACCAGGAGTGGAATCTAAGGGGGTTCCCGGAAATTCACCAGAGCCCCCCCCCAAAGGGGATGGTCTTCCCTGCGGCGGGACCCAAAACCGGGTCACTCCCACTGGGGGGGGCCCTTTGCCCGAAACCCTAGGGGGCAAAAAAAGGGCCCCCAAACCCGGGAGCCCCAACGACTGAGCAGGGCGGGGCCCGGGGTAAGGGGAAACGCCGGCGGGGGTGGGGACATGACAAAACCCCGAACCCGACGGCGGGACGGGGCTCGGGTTTGGGAGCGGGAGCCCCCGGGCTGGCCTGCGACCCCAAACAGGGGTTTTGCAGGGGCGTCCATGACACATATCATTTTAAAAAAACACACCATCACAAAGGAGTTTTTTTTTTAAAAAACCAATTTTCCGAAAATTTTTTTTTTTTTTTTAGAATTTTTGGCAGCGTTTTTTACTTATTTCAGCAGTCCTAAACAATTAGAAATGATATATAAAATCTTGTCCTTTTCTAGATGTGATATTAGTACAAAGATAAAACTCCTGAATATTTGGGTAGACTAACCCCAGTTTACCACAGAGGCTTATCTGCATGTAGTCCATTGAAAAAAGAAGTTTAAAGACCTAATTATCACCTAATTTTTTCTCTGGTTTTAGATAAAAAAAAATTTGAATAAAAACCACCCCCAGCAAAAGACAAGAGGAAGAATAAAAAGGGTAATGGGGTTTAAAGTTTTTTTTTTAACGGGGGGGTTTTCCCGCTTTTTTTTTCCTTAAAAAGGGGGGTTTGGGCCCAAAAATAATTCCTTTACCAAAAAGGGTTATACTCCCCCCCTTTAAAGGGTTGAAAAAAGGGCGTTGTTTTTTCTGTTTTTAAAAAAAAAAAATACCTTTCCCCTTGGGTGTTCCCCTGCACCACCTCTCATGCACGCTCCTGAATTCAGTCTCTGTAGTTGAGTTAAAAAATTGCTTGGGGTAAAACCACAAGGGGAAAATGTATGGTGCACAGAAAGAAGTAAGCCCAACTGTTTCAACAAAACAGGGAGGGAAAAAGGGCTTTAAACAGGGAGCCAGGGGGTGTCTTTCATGTTTTTTCTCAAATAATTACATTACAAATAGGGATTCTCCTTATAAAAAAAGACACAGGATCTTTTTTCCCCCATCCCTTTAAAGCTCGCTCAGTTCCCTCCATCAATAAGAAGTGCAAACAAGCAAGCGCGGCCCGAATCAGCCCCTTCCCCCTCTAATTTAAACTGTCAGGAAATAAAAGGGGATGTAAGGAAGCCCCCCCCCTTTGCATAGAAATTTCATATTTTTTTTTGGGGAAAAAATGAACATTTCTATGGGTTTTTTTGGGGCCGCCGGCTGTGTGAAAAAACCCCCGGGAAAATTTCCCTGCAGTGGGGGCCGCTGCACGGGTTTTCGATAAAGGTCCCCTACCAAAGTTTAAAAAGGAAAAGGGTTTAAAATACTTTTTGAAAAAACCCAAAAAACCCTCTTTAAAACCGTCCAAAAAAAACCCTTTCTGGGGACAAGGCTTTTCCCCCTTTCTCGGGGCCTTAGCACCGGAAAAAAAACCATCAAGCAAAACCTTGCCCTTTGGAGCTTTCAAAGGGTAAGTTTTGGGAGAAAAAAAAAAGTCCCTGGGACTAGGGGAACTTTAAAAATGATATAAAAAACAACGATGACCCAATTAAAAAAAATCCATATAATAGTCACATACAGCCTGGTTTAAAAATGTAAAAAAAATGGGAAAGGGACTTTTCCCTTTTTAAAAACATCTTTCACAAATAACTTATTGTAATTTTTTTCATTAAAAATTCTTTTGTCTCGATTTTAGCGTCTCCCTGATATTTTCATTATTGTCTTCTGCCTACACAATGTTATGATTGAAGATGATGTAGAAAACATAAGCTTGTCCTATAGCAGAGGGGATTTCTAAATGATTTTTTATAAAAAAAACAAAACTGTGGAAAATTAGGGAAGCCAGGTCTTTTAATTTCCCCGTCCCCTTTGAAAAAGGGTGATCCCTTTTTTAGTATGTTAAAGGGGATGCCATTTTAGTCTACTTACATCCGGGACAAAGTATTTTTTTGAAAGTTCGAAAAGTAAAAATTTTAAATGTTATTTGCCTAGTAAATACAGCAAATGGTTATTACTTAGCATTCCCTTTTCCCCCGTAATGATATCGTTTTTTGCTAAATTTCACCCTTACATGACATGAGTTGGTTTTTTTACCGTAACCCTTTAAAAGGGGGGGTCCCCCCTACAAGGATTTCTGTTTTTTTACGTTAAAGATCTTGCAAAAAAAAAAGTCACTTTTCAATATGTGTCCATTAAGGCAAATTTACACGGCTTATTTCAGAAAAGTATTTACATCCAATTCCGATCGAAAAAACTTTTTAAATCGGGGAAAAACATTTTTAAAAAGTGCCACTAAGTTGGGGACGTATTTGGGAAAAAGGGTTTTCCCCACGGATTCCCCCATCCCCCTTCAATTTTAAATGGGGAAACCGTCCGGAAAAATTCACTTTCCATTGGGTTTTTCCGGCCGTTTTGCGCCGCAATCCCCGGGAAGGGGAAAAAAGTGGCAACACTGGTTGCTATACACAGAACCCCGGCTTCTACGCAGCCTATGGGAAAGGGAGTAAACATTTTCCTGAATTCAAAATGAAACCAAGAAAAAAGGACTAAGGGGAGATTAATCAATGTAATGAATAACCCCTTTTAAAGGGGGTTGGGCTCGTTTCCAAAGGGGTTGCATTTTTTTTTCCCTTTAAAAAATCTTTTCAAAAACAAGTCCCCTTTTCAATAATTTTCCCTTAACATTTCCCCAAACCCATTCCTATAAATCCCCTCTTGTAAAGGATTTTCGTCAGCTTTCCCCAGGGCGCTATAGCTACAGACCGCTTAATCCCCTCCTGATGGGTGCCAGCAAAGGGCCCCTATTGCTACAACCTGTTTTAAACTCTCCTGAAAGGGGTGCCCCAAATGGTTCTATAGCTACAGACCCTGGCTTTCTACTGCAGCCTAGAAAAAGGGAAATAAACACTCCCCGGGTTTTTAAAATGAAACCAAGAAAACCCGGCAAAAGGGGAGATTATCGTTAGTAAAACAACCCCTTTAAAGGGGTTCCCCGCTACAAAAAGGGTTAACCCTTTATATTAAAGATTTTTGCAAAAACAAGTCACTTTGCAATATATGTTCCATTTAAAAGTGTCCTACCCATTTTCCCAGGGTATCCCCCTTGTATGTGGGTGCATCAGCTTTCCCCCCCGGGCCAAATAAAGCAAAAGGGCCCTTTTGATCAAACCTGATAGGCTGCCAGTACTGGCACTAAAAGTTTTCCGACCGCTTGATCTAAACCTGATAGGCCCGCCCCCCATTTGGTTGCTATAGCAAAAGACCTGGGTTTTCCTCTGCACCTAGAGAAGGCAGGGAAAACCCCTTCATGAATTCAAAATGAAACCCCAAAAAAACAGGACTGAGGTAAGTTTGCCCCCCAATGTAGTGGACAACCCCTTTAAAAAATTTTTTATTTTTTGGACGAAAATGAACATTGTTGCCTATAAGGACAAATAGTCAGTTGCATCCAAGAGCCTCCGTGGTATGCAGCCCCCTCCCCAGTATACAGCTTATACTCCACAGGTGATTACCTCCTTGCTATGGGCTATGTCTCACGCAATTTTTTAAAACCCGTCTAAAATTGTGGATTTTAACATGCTGTACCGGGGTTTTTTGCATGGGTTTGCCCAAAAGCTTGGTCGGTTTGACAGACATGGGTGCACAGGAACCCCGGGGATATTGGGGGAAAATAGAATATGTTTCATCTTTCCCCAAGGGCCCGGTGGCTTCAGAAAAAACCGTGTGTGTAGACACAGCACAGATTTTCTATTAAACCCACATGGCTGGGTACAGTCATATATTTGGTGGATTCAAAAATACAAAAATTGCAAAAAACCCGAGGGAATCCGGGAAAATTTGCCCTAGCCTGAGTCAACAGCTTTGTAGCATCATTACTATTGAGCTTCCTTGCTCCTGTTATGGATGGCAGTAACTTTTCTGCCATTTTATCCTCTACTGCTTATTAGATCAGCAGGATTTTCTGTTATTGATTGTATGGCAACTGGTCAGGATCCTTGCAATCGCTCCCGAGCCCATTTGATTGGGGGTTTGATTGCAGAGTATACACCCCGGTTTGCTTGTTGGGTTTGTTAAATTACAGTTCCTCAAATCTATAGTCTAATTCAGTTGTGTCAAGCACTTTAATTTTTATTTTTTTTATGTTTGTTTCCCCAATTCCCAGGTTTTTTGGGTCCTTTGGGAATATAAATTTTAGGTTTTCTTTTTTCGCGGGGGCCTGCCTATAAGTTGTTGGGTTCTAGAGTCAGTTTTTTAATAGGGTTTTAGTTGAAGGCTTTTTGAGGGGTTTTTAGAGTCATTTAAAAATTAAAGTTTCCAAATTATAGTCTAATTCATTTTTAAATTTTAAAGCCCTTGAATTTTTTAAATTTTTTTTATTTTTGGGGTTTTCCAAGTTTTCCAGAGTTTTAGTTTAAAATATCAATTTGGTTTTTCAATTTTTTGGGGCCCCCCTTTTAGGGGGGTTTAAAGGGTTTTTTTAAAATTCTTTTTTAAAAAAAAATTTTTCCTTTTTTTTAAAAACTATAGTCAATTCGTTGTTCAAACATGTTCATTTTATTTCCTTTTAATTTGTTGCCCAAGTTTTTGAGTTTGTAGTCCCCGAGAAAACATTTTGGGTTTTCTAATTTTTTTTGCTATGTTGTTGGGTTCTAGACGTTTCTTAATTAGGGGCAGTTGTTGCCCTTTAAAGGGCATTTTGAGAGAAAACCTTTGAGTCAGTTTTATGGATAAAGTTCCCCTTTAATGCAGTAGAAGCAGGGGGGGCCCGTGCAATGAACCGCTTGGACCTTCAGGAAGACAAACAGGTCTGTACTAAGGCCTAGGGGTGATGCAGCCCCTACAAGAGGGGGTATCTAGGGTAGGTAGGACACGTTAATGGACAATGCAAAGTACTTTTTTTTGCAAAATCTTTAACATAAAAAACAGCAATCCCTTTTTGTGAAACAACCCCTTAACTGGATATACTTTGACAAAATTAGGCTAGTTCCCCGGCTTTTTTGGGGGTAGATTTACTCATAATTCGCGCCTACTGCGCGAATTAGGGTGAAATCCGCCCGTCATTAGATAATCCACAGTTCCATAGGGGAAAAATGGTTCCGTTCCTCCCCCCTCGCACAATACAGCGAGGGGGAGAGAAGCGGCATGTCAATTATCACCGGATAGTGCTGTGATAATAAAAGTCTATGGGTCGGGAGCTGCCGCCCCCCTCCCCACTCCCTGCCGAGCACACGGCGTAATTGCGGGCGAAATCCGTCCCGCAATTATGCCGTGAATAAGCCATCTGAACATAGCCTTATCTGTGAGCAGCACTAGATTAGTTTCCATTCACCGTCAGCAAGCGTGCATTTGTGAAACAGTGAGGAATTGAAATAAATAAATATAAATTATATATAAATTTTAAGTTTTTTCATATTACTATATATATTTTTATTATAGAATATATATAAATTATCCTATAGCACTGAGGGAGATAAATAACTTTCCTGTTTTATTAGATGGTTATTTAGATAAGGGCCAACTATATTTTATTTCCACTCTTAGTTTTTAATCAATGTTTTATCTGGACCAGTAAATCATACCAATGTTTCAATAGACCTTTGAGATTGCATATGCAAGATAAGAAAATGTTGCATCATCTGACAGGGGTCAAAAGGCTGTGGGGACGGCCTAAACCTCAAAGGTGCTGGCTAATACTCAGAAATCTTACAAACCTATCAAAGAAGGGGCAATGGTGGATCAATTAGCTTAAATTGCTCTTCTAGCCAAAAACGAGAACTCATGTGAGGTCCTTGTGTGAGGCCATTATATGCAGTCTCCCTCCTGTAGGTTTATTTTCCTCCATAATTGTGGTCTATCTGCTTTTTAGCTCACTCCATTAGGGCAGAGTTGTTATCAGTGACTACAGTATAGCTACAGTGTCTACAGTGAGTCAAAGATAGTTTAAGACACACCTCCTAACTCTCATCTCCTGCCCCATAATTGGTAAAGACTGCTGCTTCCTCCCTCTCTACTGCAGCTCAACTACTTCAGATTGGCTACTGTGTATGAACACAAGCCCCCCACAAGCTTATCAAAGAGTAAACGCATAGGGAACTGATTTCTATGACAGTAAGGGCAGAATGATTATAAGGTACAGACCACTATATCCAGTGTCGGACTGGGGTGCCTAGGGCCCACAGGGGGAGTTTTTTTGGGGGCCCACCCTACAGCTACTGTAAATGACTGCACAGGCCTCCTATTCTCTGCCTCTTACGTTTTGCCTCTCTTTCTCTGCTTTTTTTGCCACTTCTGAGGATGTACATGCAGTTAAAAACAACACCAGCTTTACCATGCTCGGTGGCCCATCGGGGGTTTACCCTATTCACCTGTGGGCCAGTCCGAGCCTGACTATATCTGATTATATCGATGTGCAGGAAGTCATCCCGCTTCCTCCTTTTAGCCCTCAGTGGTTATATGATTGCACGGGCTTGGTATTTGCAGATGCTGCTCTGCAGTCAGTGCTGGGGGCTGTATTTCCTGTGTAACTCGTGTATGTAACGGGATGCGCCAGTTTGAACAGGCGCACTCAAAACTTTGGCGCAATAAGTACCTTTGTAATGCGCCAAAGACACTTTTTAATGCGCCAAAGATTTGTGCGGTGTTTGGAGCGGCCGTCGACCACATTCACAGAATTTGACACATTTTGTTTTTGCTCGCCAAATTTAGGCGCAGATACTGTTAGATCAACCAGATAAGGGTAAAGGTTGGTGCTTGAGCCAGCTTGTGGGTATTGGCGTACACAGCCCTGTATGTATGACCAGCTGAAGAACAGCCAGACCAGGGTAAAGGTGGTGCCTGAGCCAGACTTCGGGTATTGGCTCTACATGCCTGTATGTATGACTGCACGAAGAACAGCAAGGACCAGGGTAAAGGTGGTGCCTGAGCAAGATTGTGGTTTTGGGTCTCACTGCCCTGTATGTAGGACCTGCAGAAGAAATCAGTCCAGGGTAAAGGTGGTGCCTGAGACAGGACTGAGCCCAGAAACCCTCCCCTCTCATTTGTGGTATTGGCTCTACCACTTGCCCTGTATGTATGAACATGTCTTGAAGAACAGCCAGCCAGGGTAAGGTGTGCCTGAGCCAGACTTGGTATTGGCTCTACACTGCCCTGTATGTATGACCTGCAGGAAGAACAGACAGTTCAGGGTTAAAGGTTGTGCCTGAGCCAGACTTGTGGTTATTGGCTTACACTGCCCTGTATGTATGACCCTGCAGAGAAGAACAGCCAGACCAGGGTTAAAGGTGGTGCCTAGAGCCAGACTATGTGTGGTATTGGGTCTACACTGCCTGTATGGATGACCTGCAGATGAACAGCCAGACCAGGGCAAATGTAGTGTGCCTAAGCCAGATTGTGGGTGTGTGGCTCTACACTGCCTGTATGTATGACATGCAGAAGAAAGACCATAGGGGTAAGGTGGTGCCTGGAGCAGGACTTGTGGGTATTGGCTCTACATGACTGTATGTATGACACTACAGACAGAACAGACCGAGGGTTAAAGGTGGTGCCTTGAGCCAGACTTGTGGTTATTGGCTACTCACTGCTCTGTATGTATGACCTGCAGAGAACAGAACAGAGGTAAAGGTGGTGCCTGAGCCAGAATTGTGGTAAACTTGGCTCCTACACTGCCCTGTATATATGACCTGCAGAAGCAACAGCCAGAACAGGGTAAAGATGGTGCCTGAGCCAGACTTGTGGTGTTGGACTCTACACTTGCCCTGTATGTATGACTCTGCAGAAGAACAGACCAGGGTTAAAGGTGTTGCCTGAGCCAGACTTTGTGGGTATTGGCCGTTTACACTGCCCTGTATGTTGACCTAGAAGAACAGCCGAGACCAGGGTTTAAGGTGGGTGCCTGAGCCAGACTTGTGGTATTGGATCTACACTGTCCCTGTATGTTATGACCTTCAGAAGACACAGACTGGGTAAAGGTGGTGCCTGAGACCAGACTTGTGGTATTGGCTCTACACTGCCTGTATGTATGACCTGCAGAAGAACAGACCAGGGATAAAGGTGGTGCCTGAGTTGAATCCAGACTTGTGGTATTGGCTCTACACTGCCCTGTATGTATGACCTGCCAGAAGAACAGCCAGTTCAGTGGGTAAAGGTGGTGCCTGAGCCAGACTTGTGGTATTGGCTCTCACACCTGACCCTGTATGTATGACCTGCAGAAGAAAACAGCCAGACCAGGGTAAGGTGGTGCCTAAGCCAGCTTGTGGTGTTTGTTGGCTCTACACTGCCCTGTATGTATGACCTGAGAAGAACAGGACAGGTAGTATAAGGTGGTGCCTGAGCCAGACTTGTGGATTGGCTCTACACTGCCCTTTCGTATGACCTGAAGAAGAACAGCCAGACCCAGGGTAAAGGATGGTGCCTGAGCCAGACTTTGTGGGTATTGGCTCTACAGCTGCCCTGTTAACGTATGAACTGCACGAAGAACAGCCTCATACATTATGGCACATCGCTACCACTGCCCTGTGATGCATGACCTGCAGAAGAACAGACCAGGTGTAAGGTGGTGACTGAGCCAGACTTGTGGTATTGGGTTACACTGACCCTGTATGTATGACCTGCAGAAGAAACAGGACAGGGTAAAGGTGGTGCCCTGAGCCAGACTTGTGGTATTGGCTCTACACAGCCTCGTATGTATGACCTGCAGAAGAACAGACCAGGGTAAAGGTGGTGCCTGAGCTCAGACTGTGGTACTTTGGCTCTTAACATGCCTGTATGTATGACATGCAGAAGAACAGTGCCTAGACCAGGGATAAAGGTGGTGCCTGAGCCAGACTGTGGTATGGACTCTCACCTCGCCCTGTATGTATGACCTGCAGAATAACAGCCAGAACCAGGAGTAAGGTGGTGCACTGAGACAGACTTGTGGTATTGGCCTGTACACTGCCTGTATGTATGACCTGCAGCAAGGAAAAGCAAGACCAGGGTAAAGGTGGTGGCTGAGCACAGAATTGTGGTTTTGGCTCTTTACACTACCCTGTATGTGATGACCTGCCAGAAGAACAGCCTAGACCAGGGTAAAGGTGGTGCCTGAGCCAGACTTGTGGTATTGGCTATACACTGCCTGTATGTATGACTGCAGAAGAACAGACAGACCAGGGTTAAAGGTGGTGCCTGAGCCAGACTGTGTGGAATTTGGCTCTACATGCCTTTATGTATGACCTGCAGACAAGAAAGCCAGACCAGGGTTAAAGGTGGTGCCCAGGGCTGGAATAGGGAATAAATATCAGCCTTGGCACAAAGCCCCATCAGCCCACTACAATATACACATAAAATTAAATTTCCATTGTGCTCGCACCTCACCACTTTCTAAAATAAAATAAACTATAAGGTGGCTTTACATGGAGCATTTTTGGTTGCGTTTTGATTTTTTGATGTTTTTTTGGATGCATTTTTGTTTGCAGAGAGGCAGAGTAGTTAATGCTGTACATTTCTGCACAAAAAAACGCATCAAAAAATGACCAATACAGCTTCCGTGTGAAAGCAGCTACACACAAGCATGAAAGAAAAAGTGAGTGCAGAGAAACCACCTTCGTCACAGAGTCAGGTGTGCGCTTTTAACAATCGGGACAAGCCCTCACTGACACTACATAAGCACCACATAATCTTCAACCCACCATTCACTCCCCAGTAGGTTTGGTCACCATCACATGAATACAGCACTAGATTTAACACAGATGTAAAATGGAACCCCTGACAGCAGAGACTCACAGGAGACGATTCATCTCTGATGGAGTTGTTCTTCTTCTCCTTTCTTCTCCATTGGCCCAAACCTCCATGATGTCTTCACTGATGGTTGTTCACTTCCATTTCTTTCTCTCCAGGTACCACGCTTGCTGTGTCTTCTTCTCCCGGTCAATCTCTCGTCCCTGGAGAATTTACCAAATAAATCTATAGGCTGCCTCTCTCTTCCAGCACTTTTCCTATCATTCCCAAACAGCGTTTGTTAGACCCTACTAATAATTAGAAATTAAAAAATGTCAGATAGGTTGCATGTAAATAGATAGACCCCCATTAGGTAGGGTAGGTAACTAGCCAGGTAGCAAGGGCTGACCCCAGTAACTAGCCAGGTAGCTGGGGCTGCCCCCAGTACCTAGCCAGGTAGCTGGGGCTGCCCCCAGTAATTAGCCAGGGTAGCTGCGGGCTGCCCCCAGTTGAATCAGCCAGGTATAGCTGGGGATGCCCCCAGTAATTAGCCAGGTAGGACAGTAATTAGCAAGGCGTTGGGGACAGGGGCGTAGCAATTAGCAGTCCAAGGGCCAGTTATGTAGCCTGGCTGGGGCCAAGTAAGTGAGCAGGCAGTGCCACTTATAGGTACGGCAGGGTAGTAAGTATATTAGCCAGGACAGGGGCCACTTAGTAGGTAGACGGGGCAGTATATAGCCAGGCATGGGGCCACTTATAGGTAGGCCAGGGGCAGAGGCAGTATATAGGCAGGCAGGGCCACTTATAGGTAGGCAGGGCAGTATATAGGGAAGGCAGGGCAGTATATAGTTTAGGCAGGGCAAGTATATGTAGGCAGGGCCACTTAGAGCGTAGGCAGGGGCTAGTATATTAGCCAAGGCAGGGCCATTAGAGGTAGGAGGGCAGTAAGTATTTTAAAAAAAAAAAAAAAATCTTACTCACCTGGTTCCCCTCCTCTTCTCCACGTCCGTCTGGAGCAGCCGCTCTCATCCGAGTGGGGGCCGTGGAGAAGGTGCGCGATGACATCATCACATCGTGCACCTGCCCCGCGGCCTCCTGGGAGCTGAACAGACAGGGTCAGAAGATCTGATGCATGGGCGGTTGGCCGTGACGTGTTGGCTGCATTGGTGCTGCGCGTCGGTGACCCCGCCGTGCTTGCAGCGGGTACTGTGGCAGAGGGGAGGCCTGTCAGGTCCCCTGCCACAGGGGTCAGGACGCTTAATGCGACCATTGCGGGCCCCTGTAGTGCGCCACAGACGGTGCGGGACTCGGGGAGCGCCGGGGGGAAACACTGGTCCCCTTGGTTAGCGGTGGGTGATCCGAGCCGGCACTGCGGCCCGGACCCCAGGGCCAGCGGGCAAATGCCCGGTTTGCCCTATGGGCAGTCCGGGCCTGGTGGTGCCTGAACCACTTGTGGTATTGGCTCTACACTGACCTGTATGTATAACTGCAAGAAAGAAACAGAACAGGGTAAAGGTGGTGCCTGAGCCAGACTTGTGGTATTGACTCTACACTGACCATGTATGTATGAAACTGCAGAAGAACCAGACCAGGGTTAAAGGTTGGTGCTGAGCCAGATGTGTATTGAACTATACACTGCCCTGTATGTATGACCTGCAGAATAACAGACAGGGTTTAAAGGTTGGTGCCTGCTAATGGCGTGCCTGAGCCAGACTATGTGTTATTGGCTTACACTGCACTGTATGTATGACCCTGCAGAAGAAAACAGACAGACCAGGGTTAAAGGTGGTGCCTGAGCCAGACTTGGGGTATTGTCTACACTGCCTGTTTGTATGACCTGACAGAAGACAGCCAGTCCAGGGTAAAGGTGGTTGCTGAGCCAGACTTGTGGTTATTCGGCACTAAACTGCCCTGGTATGTAGACCTGCAGAAGGAACAGTCAGACCAGGGTCAAAGGTGGTAGCCTGAGCCAAGACTTGTGGTATTAGCTCTTACACTGCCCTGTATGTATGACCTGCAGACAGACAAAGCCAGAACAGGGTAAAGGTGGTGCTGAGCCAGAATTGTGGTATTGGCTCTACACCTGCCCTGTTTGTACTGACCTGCTGGAAGATACAGCCAGACCAGGGTAAAGGTGGTGCCTGAGCCCACAGACTTCGTGGTATTGGTTCTACACTGCACTGTATGTATGACCTGCATAAGAACAGCCAGACCAGGGTTATATTTAATGGTGGTGCCTGAGCCGACTTGTTGGTATTGGCTCTACATGCCCCTGTATGTATGACCTGCAGAAGACAGCCAGACCAGGGTAAAGGTTGGTGCCTGGAGCCAGACTTGTAGGTATTGGCTCTCACTGCCCTGATGTATGACCTGCAGAAAGAACAGCCAGACCAGGGTAAAGGTGGTGGTTGCCGAGCCAGACTTTGTGGTATTAGCTCTGACAATGCCCTCTATGTATGACGCTGCAGAAGAACAGCCCAGAAAGGGTAAAGGTGGTGCACTGAGCAGACTTGTGGTATTGGTCTACACTGCCCTGTATGTATGACCTGCCAAAAGAAAGCCAGAACCAGGGTAATGGTGGTGACCTGAGCCAGACTTGTGGTATTGGCTCTACACTGCCCTGTAATGTATGACCTGCCTGAAGAACAGCCAGACCAGGGTAAAGGTTGGGTCTGAGCCAGACTTGTGGTATTGGCTCTACACTGCCCTGTATGTATGACCTGAGAAGAACAGCCCAGTCAGGGTAAATGGTTTGGTGCCATGGCCAGACTATGTTGGTATTAGCTCTACCTGCCCTCTATGTATGACCTTGCAGAAGAACAGCCATGAACAGGGTAAAGGTGGTGCGCTGAGCCAGACTTGTGGTATTGGCTTAACTGCCCTGTACTGTATGACCTGCCAGAAGAACAGACCAGGGGTACTAAAAGATGGTGCAGGTGAGCCAGGACTTGTGGTATTGGCTCTACAATGCTCCTCTATGTGATGACGCTGGCAGTAAGAAAACAGCCAGACCGAGGGTAAAGGTGTGTTGCTGAGCCAGACTTGTGGTATGGCTTACCCTACTGCCCTGTATGTATGACTGCAGAAGAACAGCTTCATACATCTGGGGCATTCTTTACACTGCTTAGAGCCAATTTAGGAACTGGCCTGTCAGACGCCAATGCTCATACGTGTATCTAATTCCATTTTTAATGTGGGACCTGCAGATGTTTACTGCTCCAAGCATGCTGAATTTCAAATATTGATGTGCAAAGAGATGAGTCGCTTCGATACTTCTTCCAATTTAAAAATTAAGCATGCATGTCGAACTGTGTAGAGAGTGTACTGTTTATGTTGTCACTGGCACAAATAGGTTCCTGTATTAGAGCTGTATTCCAGGGCATAATTAAGGTAATAAGGTAGAGAATGAAGTGAATACTGTATGTGTTGGCAGAGGTTTCGGTTAGATCGTTTTCCTCCACAGCAACGCGTTGACTTCAATAATTTTTTTTGTCTTTTTAATACGTGACCTTGAGTCATACAGAATTAGCAGATGTTACCTCCATACATTCTCCCCTTGCGAGAGATTAAATAAGGTATAATCATTAGTCATTTTCAACCTCTTCAAACATGCCATGTAAGAGCTGTCTGCCTCACTGTTTACATTGGCACCAGGCGTTCCTTTATATCTTGGCTTTCACCTGGGCTGATGCAACATTTCGAATTCCCTCTGACAAGACTTTCATAATCAGCGCCTGACATCAGCTTGGAGCTGCCAGGGCGGATTTCGTAGCACCGTGTGTATATTCGCTGCGAGTAGAAGGGAGAATGCAAGAAGCTGGAGCATATTAACATTCCTCCGTATGCTGGGATCAGGATCGCTGTCACATACGCAGGCAATGGAGACGTGACGGGGGCTGTTGGGTTACTTATCATCAGTTACGGAGATGTGAGCAGTTTTTGACGTAGGGTCTTGGTTCGAAGTCGTGACTCCCTCTTATTTTTTAAAAAAATAGAAGATTCCTGCTTTGCTTTGCACTTGTAATCAAGGGGACCCCATAGCAAAGATTAAATGGGTCTCCTATTCAGGTGCCAGTTTGCCACTCATGACACTAACTGCCATGGATGTAGGTGGATTCAGCGAACCACCAGCAACGACAAGGGTATAAGCCCGCCAGGACAGCAGAGTCTAAGTAGTAGCTCATGGTAGTCACCAGAGCCCGCCGCAAAGAGGGTAGGACTTGCTGCGGCGGGAAACCCAACAGGTAGCTACCCTGACGGGACTTGCTTGTGCAATGGCAAGCCGGGGTTGCCACGAGTGGTACAGAATCGTTAGACAGAGGCATAGTCGGGGATAGGTGATAAGGTCAGGGTGGGCGGCAAGCAAGGTGGTCAGATAACCATAGCAGGAATAACTGGTACACAGATAGGCAACTCTCGCCAACCCTTTCTCAAAATGCACTAAGGAACACCAATACTCTGGCAGAGAGTTTAGGAGGAGTCCTGAACGATTTTATAGGGCATTGTTTACCTCCACGGTGGGGTTTTTTGGCGGGTTTTTCAGGCGGGGTTTCGGTTTTTTCAGAACGCCTGAAAAACCGGTCTGAGTCTGAAATTGAGCACATAGTGCTCTATGGAAAGCCCGTGCTGCAGTCCCCACTGCATGGGTTTTCCGCACGGCGTTTTTTCTGCCCGTGGGCCGCTCACATAAAAAAATTGAGCATGTTCAGTCTTCCGTCAGGTTTCCGGACAGAATATGAACACCTCAAATGGGAAGGGGGAGGGCTTTTCTCCGTTCATCGCGGAGAAAGAAGAAAGGAGAAAAGCCGCCCCCCCCCCGTGGACGGGGGCACGGCCGCAAACGGTCAAATAATGGTCAGGTTAAAAATCCAGATCGGTATTTGTCCTCTGCCGTGGGGACGCAGCCATAGGGTCAGCGCCCAGCAGTTAGCTCATTAGAAGAGCTCAGCACCCAGCCCAGCAGTTAGCTCTAGAAGAGCTGCCACGTACGCGCCCTAGGGAGCGGGTGTGCGCGTGTCAGCACTCAGCAGAGCGGGGACAGAAAGTGAGTATGCGGCTGGGCACAGCGGGGGCGGACATGGCCCGAAGCAGGGGTTGCAGCATGCTCCATGACACTAAGGCTATGTTCACGCCCCGCAATTACGGCGTGTGGACGGGGGCGGGGAGGGGGGGGGGAGCGGGGGGAGGAGAGCGGGAGGGAGGGGGGGGAGCGGGGGACGGCACCTCGCCGGGCCCATACTCGATAGTAAATGACATGTCACTTACTCCCTAGCGGCGGATTCGACGAGCGTCGGAGATGGAGACGTAGAGAGTTAATCCATAGTTCTCTATGAGAACTGAGGATTACCATAATGACTGGGACGGATTCCAGCCCGTAATTCGTGCAGTACAGGGCAAATTACGGACTGAAATACATCCCATTTTAAGCCGTGTGAACATGGCCTAACACCTTCCAATTTGCTAACATTGCTATTCATCAGGGAAGAGGGAGTCTTGCACAAGTTCTTCACACCACATTGATTTTCTTTAAAAATGTAGGCAAAGGTAAATTAAAATCATTACCAAATACATTGCTGTTCTGATTTTGCTTCCCTTCAGAGCTAGAGCAGTTTTTATCCACTGATTGTGTATAGAAGCTCCACTAGGTTACAGATCACCCCAATCTCTCTCTATTCTAGCAGCCATGGCCCAGAAAGTGACATCACTCCCTGCTGTGTCTTATCAGCAGCACATGAGCTTGGTTATCTTTCTTACTGACAACCCTTAATCCTTTAGAGCTCTGTAGTCTTCTGCCCTTCTGTTAAAATCGTTCTACTACTAATGTTCCTCCAACAGGATCAGTTAGGAATAGCAGAGCTGAAATGTCAGCCACTGTTGTTGGACCGCCCACAGCCTGAACAGGAAGTGGGAGCCTGAGGCTGTAGAACCACCCACAGCCTGAACAGGAAGTCGGAGCCTGAAGCTGTGGAACCATCCACAGACAGAACATGAAGTGGGAGCCTGGAGCTTTAGAACCACCCACAGCCTGAACAGGAAGTTAGAGCCTGAAGATGTGGAACCACCCACAGCCTGACCAGGAAGTGGGAGCCTGGAGCTGTAGAACTGCCCACAGCTTGAACAGGAAGTGATAGCTTGAAGCTGTAGAACCACCCACAGTCCGGAAAGGAAGTGGGAGCATGAAGCTGTAGAACCACCCACAGCCTGAACAGAAAGTGGGAGCCTGAGCTGTAGACACCCACAGGACTGAACAGGAAGTGTGAGCCTGAAGCTGGCTGTGAGGAGCAGGTTCTGTTAAATAGCCTGATGAGAAAAACCATTTAACTAGGATGAACTAGGGCTGTGCCCCCTCTCACAGCATGCACATGGTATCTAGCCTGTGAACTTTTTATCATATAAAACTATAATTCTTTAACGTTATAGGAATACAAACCTTACCCCTTCTGCTGAGCAATTACTCTGCATATTTTCAGGCCTCCTTCCCCTGCTGGTAATGACTTTGTATATAGTGACCACACATGTTTTATTTTGGGCTTATAGACATTTTAGGTGTTTATGGCACAGATGTGGGTCCCATGTCTTGGACCTGCACCTGTCTCCATAAAGGGGATTCATTGATCTCTGTGAATGGAGGTGGTGTGAACGGTGTCTACCCTCACTGGCTATGGCTATAGACATTGATGACATAGTGATAGGATATGTCATGAATGTCTGATAAGTGCAGGTCCCTCCTCTGGAACCCACATCTATCTCAAGAACAAGCCCTGAAACCTCTCAGTTTTGAGCGGAGAGCTGTTCAGGACTCTCCCATTGAAATCAAATGGAGTTCCAACTACAGGGAGATGGCCTCACTTGCACAGTTTTCCCGCACTTGCACAGTTTTCCCTCATTTATATCTATGGCAGTTCCGAATTTACTTGAGCACACTCACTCATCTATATTCAGAACTTTAGAATATGTACTCTGTCATAGTAATTGTAGCAGTACCTTTGGCATCTATTAACAATTGGAGCCTACATATTACAACTCAGATCCTATGTGACGTATATAAATTGTGATTGGATAGGATTATTATATTATGGATGCTATGGTTCATCATGGCAATGACCCTATAGGAAGGACATGTATTATCTACCAAAACGCTGAAATGTTAGCTCTTGGAAAAAATTAGAGACCACTGCACAAATTTTCAGTTCCTCTGATTTTCTCTTCAATGGTATGTATTTTTGGAGAAGAAAAAATGTAACGTACAAGAAAAATGTACATTGTTATTTTATTATTTAAACTACTGACAACATGTTCCCGAAATTGAAAGCAAATATTTTGTATTTATTTGCATAAATGGGAATCTTCAAAAAAAAAAAGAAGCAGCGCAGAAGCTGTCAGCCCTCAAATAAGCAAAGAAAACAAGTTCATTTTTTTAGAAAAAAAGAAAAATGTTTTAAGTCAGGAAAAGATTTAAAATCAATATAAGGTGGAATAACCAGTTTTTTTTCCTTCAAATCCTTTTTGGCCTTTCCTAGCACTTGTTTCCATCCAGCTTGTCCTATTTCAAGGGGATGTGAAGGGCCACATCGTTTTTTTATACTTTCCTTTTGAATAAGATTATAAAGGTGATCACCTAATCAGAAGCACATTAAGTAGAATGAGGTGGACTTTGGTTGAAGAAGCAGGTGTTTTGCTGTAATGGTAAGTTTGAAACGATTGGTTTATTAACTTTTGGGACAAGATATAAGGGCTGGCGTGACGATTGTAGCTGCCCCTCATCATCAGTAGGTGCCGAACCGTTTTGGTGGGAACACCAGGTTGTATTCATCCAAAATTATCTATACCTGGTGATCCCTAATGTTATATTTTGATTACTTTTGTCCCCTGAGGAACCCTGAATAACAGAAGCGGGAAACGCGTCGGGTCTTTTTTTGTATTTTGTATGGTGATTTGGTGTATAGTTGGTTTATCATTACTTTTAGGATAGGGAGTACCTTAGGGATTTAGTGCGGAGCCGTCCTTTTCGGGGCGATGACTTCGCTTTATGGGCATTAGTTTATTTTAGGGACCTTAATAGTATTATCTTGAGGAGTCTATATTCTAATGAGAATATATTTGTATAGATGTATATTCTTCTATATACCCATTTTGGTACGTTTACCTATCCCAAGTCTTGGTTTTTGTGGGGTGTGGTATTAGTATTTTAATGCATATCTATTAAAAGGTATATTTTATTGGGATTTGATTTTGCTGTAATATTGGAATTCAACTGACAGTGAAATGGAATGGCTGTCAGACATGTAGAGATGCTGATTTTTAGAAAACTGTTCAGTGGTCTCTTTTTTTCCAGAGCTGTATATTATATTATACTATGCTTGGGGTCATTGGGGGTGGAGCTTGGGGGACTCTACCCATTTATATTTTGTTCCTCGATAGTGGCCCATTGTGGCTACCTCAGTCCTGCCGTACCCAGGATTGCCTGACCCTAATTTTTGTTGTTTTTCACTTGGTTTATTTTGTTACTTTCCCACTGACGAGTCCTCTGGACCAGTGATGATCGAACCCTAAAAAGTTTGAGTCGAACATCATACTTTGAGAAGTTGGACTCGAAGTTCGAGTCGAACTCAAACTTCGAACACCATTAAAGTCAATGGGAGAAGATGTTCGGGTTAATTTTTATACCTTTACAGATGAGGAGAAGCTGTCATTACCATTCATTAGAGTACACCAACACTAGGCACATTATACACCAGGCTTGACACATTAAAATGCGCCTAAAAGTGATACGCTGTGCGCCTCCATAACACATAGCTTATCATTTGGGAGTGTATGTAATGGCCTATCGAGGCCAATTGCGCACGGAGGCGCTACATACTACTATTTTAATGCGATAGGTGCATACTAAATAGTGAAGATCTATTTTCGCTTCCATGTGCAATGCACCCCAAAGCGGCTCAACACACCAAGATAGGCTTGTGCTGCGGGGTTTTAGGCGCTTATGTTACTATGCAAGCATACCTGATGCCAATTTTGAGAGGATCGTACTTTCAGGTGCACTTTACATTGACTTAATGCGCCTAAAAACTATTAAAATAGCGTGTCCAATGCAAACATTTACTCGAACGAACAGTAGAATGTTTGGTTCGGGTTTAAAAAATTGTGAAGTCGACTGAAGTACTTTTCTTGAACGGTTCGATCAACACTACTCTGGACGAAGCACGTATGGGATGTGTAATTTAATTAAATTTATTCCACAGGGTAAAAAATAGGGTGAGATAAGGGATAATTGTGTGGGGTCGCCCTTTTCGGGGCATCTACACCACTGAGGGAAAGTTCCTTTTTCTTTAGAGACACTTTGTGCAGGGTAAGATATTGTCTTCTTTACCCCAAGAGCGCTGACTATTCCTTACAGACCTTTGGAGCAGACATCATGCATGCAGGCCACTACTACAGAGACAGGGAACTTTTTGAGTGATTGGCAAGCATATCACCTCATTTTGGAGGACTACCTCATCTTGGTATCTTATGCTTGGTCTGGAGTGGTGAGTCACAATATTGATTCCCCGTTTTTTCCCACTCTGGATATTTTGAGGAATTATTTAGATATTATGGGCCACATGTATGAAAAATTTTTCTAGGGTTAAAATTCACTTTGTTATCCTAGCAAAAAAAATAGAGCACCCCTTTCATTTCAATAGGTTCTGGAAAAATGACAACGTGTTTTAGACCTAGACAGTTTTCATACATGTGGCCATGTGTTAATTGTTTTTGTTAAGTTTTTTATCGTTGTGGTTTCTATTCTATTGAGGAAAAATGTATTACTGACAATTCTTATTCCAGGATATCATATGAAAGTTGCAGTTATTTATATTTAGACCTGCCATAGAGAAAAATGGGGAGACCTGTGCAAGTGTGACCATCTCCCCATTCTCTTTATGGAAAATCCCCTTTACCCATACTTGCCAACTTTTGGAAGTTTCCTTCAGGGAGATTTTGAATTGCAGCTTGCCGCCTTTGATGGTTTGGGCCACACCCCCTGTTTTACATGATACACCCTCTTTTGCACAAAGCCACACCCCCTTGATGGTTTTTGGGGGGCCCCCCCCGTGTTTTAATGATAACCCTTTTTGCACAAAGAAAACCCCCTTGTCACATCTGGTAAAAACTTTTGGAGGAAAAGTGAAAAGGGGGAGTGGTATCCTTCAGTTTTATGGACTTGGACCCCTAACCAGATCCCAAGCAGGAAAACACAAAAACGCTTTCCTTCAGAGCGAGCTACAATTGGTCCCTTGCCCCAAAGTGATGTCAGGGCGCGTTCGATGCTTTACCCTGACAAACATAATCAGAGCAACCCAACCCGTAAGAAACCCTCGAGAATAAAGGGGTTTAGCTGCCATTAGGTTTGGCAAAAACCGACCAAAAATTGTCAACTTGTGACTTTTTTTTGGGCCCCCTATTCAGCCTGTTAGCACTAGTTATATATGCTGGCGGTTTTTGGAGGTTTTTCAGCACGGTTTTGCCCTGGCTATTCTTGATGGTGGAAACCCTCCAAAACCTCTCAAAGCTCTTCTGAAAAAAAGCGGTTTCGGCGAGCTTTGATGCTGTTTTTGGCGTCCAAACAGCCGTTGAAATCCCCCTAATAGGGCCGCCCAAAAGTGTACTTTAAAAGGCCCCCGTTCACACGGCTGATTCTGGGACAGATTTAGCCTATTTTGGGCCGTTTGCGCCCAAAACGGCTGAAATCCCTCCCCCGGCTTTTTGTAATCCCCTTCTCTAGAGAACTTTGGATTCCCCTCTCCCCCCCCACCCCGGGGAAAAACGCCCCCCGGGGGGGGAAAGTGAATGACATTTTTCCCGGGGATAGTGCCGGGGGAAAGCCTAATTGGGGGGGGAAATCCCTCCGCAATTTCGGCGTGAATAAGCCGTTTTGAACTCCCCAAAAGTTACCAGTGCTTGATATGGCCGGTACAAAAAAATACCAGCATGGCCCCCTGGCAGTAAAACCGTCCCCGCCCGGGGTTACCCCGATTGGGGTTACAAACCTACCATAGCAGGAGATTTACCAACTCTTCAGGGAGCCCGGGAGGATTCCACCTTTCAGGGAGTCTCCCTGATGATCAGGGAGAGTTGGTCAGTATGCCTTTACATGGGATCCACATGACAAAGGACAGAATACTATTTGGATTCTGAATCCTAAGGGCATGACCCCACGGCACGGGTTTACGGCTGGTTTTTCAGGCGGTTTGCGATTTTGCACACCGCCTGAAAAACCGGCAGAAAATGAGCACAACGGACTCCTATGGAAAACCCGTGCAGCAGTCCCCAGTGCACGGGTTTTCTGCCTGGGGCTGCCCGAAGACCGTTGAACATGCACATTCTTCCGTCTGGTTTTCGGACGGAATATGTGCATCTCAATGTGAAGGGGGAGGAGACGGACGCAAAACAGGACAAGTGCCGTGGGGATGCGCCCTAAAACCGTGTATTCTGACGAGTATTTAAACAGTATTTTACACAAAAGCCCAAAAAATTTTTTAGCTCGGTTTTTGTTTTTTTGGATTAGTTTTTTTCAATTGGTTTTTGAATCATTTTTTTTTAACACTATTGGGTTTTGGACGTGGATCCGCATAAGAATTCCATGGCAAAAATGTGCACAAAGCTTTCTGGTCATTTTTCATGGCATTTGATTCACTTCAATAGTAAATTTTTCACCGTTTTCCGAGTACAATCTGACGGAAGAATTGAACATGTGCCAAATTTTTTGAAAAAACAGTGGCATTGAAATCTGAGCTCAGAAAATCTCAGTCATGTGAGCTACAATATGAATTTTCAATTGAAGTCTATGGGGATGGTTTGTAGACGGTTATTGACGGTTTTGAATATCGAATAAGCATCCAAAAAAGTCTGGAAATCCTTACCGTGTAGATAAAACCAGACTGACCAGAGATTTCTCAGCACTTAATATTTTTGTGGCAGTTCCTACACGTTCCGGTTTTGTGCCATTAGAGAAGAAATTATTTACGACCAGTAATCTTGTGCACAGTCCTCTTATCAGAACCTGACATTCTACTAATATTTTACCAAGATAAAGACCGGTGACCTCATTTTCTTCTCTTTTCTTTCCTTCGTCCATAACAAGAATGTACTCAATGAAAAAGAGTCCTGCCGGTGACCATTGACACACATCGATAAGAAGACACCAGGTGAGGACGACAAAAACATATCCACACGTACAGCATGCTGCAATACACACAGGTACTGAAGATGTGGGACGCAGAACATGGACTTCAGACAACAGGCAGATATACTTCCTATGTATAACTACAAGTGTCATGAGAAAAAGCCCCAAAAAACCCAAAACACTCTGGATCCTCTAGTCTCCCTCAATAGCAGATGAGCGTCCTGAACAGGATCACAGGCGTTCCAAAACAGACAACTCCTACATATCGTTTGGTAGGGGGGGTTGTATGTTTGGGGATGGTGTGTTACACTAAGATACTAAACTGATTACAGACCTGTGGTTAGGGCATTGTGGTTACCATTGAGTAGTAATGGCTTGATATTGGGTATGATGTTGGGGATAGCTCTTTATATGCTATCCTACATCAGTAAGCAAGGACATAGGGAACCTGTAAGCATCTATCTGTCTATCTATCTATCTATCTATCGCTCTCTCTATATCTATCTATCTATCTATCTATCTATCTATCTATCTATCTATATATCTATCGCTCTCTCTATATCTATCTATCTATCTATCGCTCTCTCTATATCTATCTATCTATCTATCTATCGATCCATCTATCTCTTGTCTCTATCTTTCTCTCTATCTATCTCTCTGCCTGTCTCATATCTTCTTTATTTTAATCTATCCATCCATCTGTCTGTCTGATATCTTTCTTCCTTTATTCTATCTATCTGTATCTCTGTCTATCTGTCGCCTAACTCTTTCCATCCTTCTTTCTTTCTTTTCTTTATTTCTATCTTTCTATCTATCTTTCTATCTATCTATCTATCTATCTATCTCTCTTTCTCTATCTCCTCTCTCTCTCTTTCTTTCCTCTATCTATCTATCTGTCTATCTATCTGTCTGTCTGTCTGTCTGTCTGTCTGTCTGTCTGTCTGTCTGTCTGTCTGTCCGTCCGTCCGTCCATGTCTCCATCCCTCCATCTATGATGTCAGTCATAATATGTCTCTACTATATCTGTGTATATAACATTATGAAGTCTGAGGTTTTGGAATGAAACCTTTGCCCACAAAGTTTTTGGTTCCATAAAGAAACTGTATCTGTGCAGCCGAAACCAAACAGTAAATATTACAAGGAAAACATGGATTGTGTTGGAGCTGCATAAGGAAACTGTATCCGGCTGCTGTCGAGCCGAGCACATAGCGTGCGGTTTCTTCCGTCTCTCTTGTATTTCATGTGTGTTTCTGTCCAATGTGGAATTTATAAAGTGTGATACCATTAATGTAACTAAAAACAACCATGTTTTTCCTTTGGATACAACATATGAACCTGACATCTGCGCCGGCGCTCACAACGCGGAGAAAGATGTGCAACTGACAAAACTGGTTTTAAGGGAGATTCACTGACTGATGGGGGTCACAGCGAAATCAAAAGACCCTGCAGACTCCGCCATCTCCAGGTACAGACCATCATCTCTGAGATAAACACGTCTATCCTGTCACATAGGGCCACATGTATGAAAACGGTCTAGGTCTAAAACGCACTTTGTTGCCCATAGCAACCAATCAGAACCCATAGCAACCAATCAGCGCGCCCCTTTCATTTTTCCAGAGCACTAGATGAAATGAAAGGGGCACTCTGATTGGTTGCTATGGGTTCTGATTGGTTGCTATGGGCAACAAAGTGCGTTTTAGACCTAGACCGTTTTCATACATGTGGCCCATAATGTTCTGAATTAGAAGATGTTCCTAATAAGCTGTCCGGCCACGACCTAGGAGTTGTTGGTCAGCTGCTTGTTAGATAATACAATAGTGCTTCAGTATATTATCTATAGGATAGGGTTTCCTCTGTTATAAATTACAAGAATATTAGTCGGTTTTGCTGAGAACATTGATGCAGAACTCTGAACTCTGCAATGACTCCTTATAATTTAGGAAGTTTGTCATTCCTTATATCAAATACTTTCCTTATATCAGCTACTTTGAAATTTTTGGGGAAAAAGTAAGGGGGAACTCCTCTCCATCATTGATTGATATGAAGGGCTCCCAACCTTTTCAAAAAGATCTGTAGCAGAGGTCTGTATGATGAGGTTCTGCAGCAGCTGAGGTGTACTATGAGGTTCTGCAGCAGCTGAGGTGTATGATGAGGTTCTGCAGCAGCTGAGGTGTACTATGAGGTTCTGCAGCAGCTGAGGTGTACTCTGAGGTTCTGCAGCAGCTTAGGTGTATTATGAGGTTCTGCGGCAGCCGAGGTGTATAATGAGGTTCTGCAGCAGCTGAGATGTATTATGAGGTTCTGCAGCAGCTGAGGTGTATTATGAGGTTCTGCAGCAGCTGAGGTGTATTATGAGGTTCTGCAGCAGCTGAGGTGTATGATGAGGTTCTGCAGCAGCTGAGGTGTATTATGAGGTTCTGCAGCAGCTGAGGTGTATGATGAGTTTCTGCAGCAGCTGAGGTGTATGATGAGTTTCAACAGCAGCTGGGGTGTATGATGAGTTTCTGCAGCGATGAGGGGGTATGATGAGTTTCGCAGAAGCTGAGGTTAAATGATGAGGTTCTGCAGTAGCTGAGGTTTTTATGAAGTTTTCCCACAGTAGTTGAGGTGTTTTTATGAGGTTCTGCAGCAGCTGAGGTGTATGATTGAGGTTCTGCAGTAGCTGAGGTGTATATGATTTTTCTGCAGCGGCTGAGGTGTACTTGAGGTTTGCAGCAGCTGAGGTGTATTATGTGGTTCTGGGAGCAGCTGAGGTGTATTATAAGGTTCTACAGCAGCTGAGGTGTATTATAAGGTTCTTCAACAGCTCCGGTATTATAAGGTTCTGCAGCAGCTGAGGTGTACTATGAGGTTCTACAGCAGCTGAGGTGTATTATGAGGTTCTGCAGCAGCTGAGGTGTATTATGTGGTTCTGCAGCAGCTGAGGTGTATTATAAGGTTCTGCAGCAGCTGAGGTGTATTATGTGGTTCTGCAGCAGGTGAGGTGTATTATAAGGTTCTGCAGCAGCTGAGGTGTATTATGGGGTTCTGCAGCAGTTGAGATGAGATGTGTATTATGAGGTTCTGCAGTAACTGGAACATAGAACTGTACAATAGACGCTCCAATGGCTTAAAAGAAAAGAGGGTGCACGGCTTGTCATTTAGCTGGAGGTTGCAACTAGATATGATTTATTTATTTTTTTGCAAAAGCGATCTTTGACAGCCTGTATTTGCAGGAAGAGATAAGCAGCGCCTACAGAGGACCGCTGACCTTTGAATAATCATTCAGTTCTGACATCAGAATGTGATATCTATACAAACATTATTTACAGACATTTCAATAGAAAAAAAGTGACACAACTCCCATAGTCCTGGTATAGGAGGATTAATAAAATTTCCCCAATGTCATTTCCACTGAGGCCCCCCAGACCTCTTCGTACTTCTCCCCTCCTCTCTTTCCCTGCATTGTTGTAATACATTTACCGTTTTGTACATGACTTGTCCTGGTGTAATAGAACAAGCATATTATGTACCCGTAGAAGGAAGTATTACTCCTGGCCTGGTGCATTGTGTCTGTGCAGCGATGGTGAGTATGGTATAAGAATTAAGGACACGTCACGGTGAATGTGCTGATGCATTCTATCAGAAACATCGGCATCTGCACAAGCCATTTGCTCTATTTTTCACACTGTTTTGAGCTAATTCCAGCATGTACAATATTGTACTATGTAAAGCACTTGTTCTGCAATGACAATTTTGGAAACTTGAACCAGCGGCTTAAACTGGATCCAAACATTCCCAGACGAGAAGCAGCTAGACAAGGACTTCCTTTCATTTGTGTGACATTAGACAGAGGTTAAAGCATGAGGATGTACTGTATGAGCAGCGGTGACTTGAGCAGGCGCCCGTACGAGGTGACCCCCTTATGTAAGGCTTCTGGCCATGTTCCTCCAATGCTTTTGTCATACATTCCATTTTTAATGAATTTATAAGGTGTAAAGTCATCATAAGAAGCAGGGATCTGTGTGCAGATTATATACAGATGGTGCTTACATACAATGTTATCGAATGAGGATTGTCTCAGCATTAAATGGGAGTGCCTAGGCCATTGGGATTCTTGGGTTCCACCAGTGGAGTTGATTCTTGGGCCCCATCAGTGGAGTTGATTCTTGGGATCTCACCAGTGGAGTTGATTCTTGGGATCTCACCAGTGGAGTTAATTCTTGGAGTGGAGTTAATTCTTGGGATCTCACCAGTGGAGTTGATTTTTGGGGCCCACCAGTGTACTTGATTCTTGTGTTCCACCAGTGGAGTTGAGTCTTGAGGCACCACCAGTGGAGGTGATTCGTGGGGCCCCACCAGTGGAGGGGATTCTTGGGGCCCACCAGTGGAGGGGATTCTTGGGGCCCACCAGTGGAGCTGATTCTTGGGGCTCACCTATGGAGTTGATACTTGGGCTCAGTAGTGGAGCTGATTCTTGGGGCTCACCAGTGGAGTTGATTCTTGGGGCCCACGAGTAGAGCTGATTCTTGGGGCTCACCAGTAGTGTTAATTCTTGGAGTCCACCAGTGAAGCTGATTCTTGCGGCCCACCAGTGGAGTTAATTCTTGGGGCCACCAGTGGAGTTAATTCTTGGGGCAACCAGTGGAGTTGATTCTTGGGACCACCAGTGGAGTTTATTCTTGGGGCCACCAGTGGAATTGATTCTTGAGGCCGACCAGTGGAGTTGATTCTTGGGCCCCATCAGTGGAGTTGATTCTTGGGGTCCACCAGTGGAGTTGATTCTTGGGGCCAACCCTACAGCTACTATACATGACTACACATAGCTCCTCCTTCCTCACTCTGTATATTTGCCTTTCTACCTGTACCACATCCCCAAGCCTGCTATTTTAAGTAGCCCACCATGCCCAGAGGCCCAGAGGTTTTCCCTGCAGGCCGGTCCAAGCCTCGATTGTCTCCTAAAGTGTTTTGAAAGATCAATATTGAATTTACTTGGTTGCCGAGATGTCTTCAGTAACAGTGACAACCATGGAACTCCAACATCGGTGTCAGCCGCAGGAACAAAGCAATGAAACAAGCACAGACCCCCCAGAAATAGTCACAGGTAGTCACAAGATGACGACCGCTCCCTGGTGCGTCCACTGGAGAAACTGGAGAGCTGGTACTTTTGCATCCTTGTCTATCCCTGCTCACTGTATCGAAGCTCTCCTGGGTCACATAATCTGACGGGGAGAGCTGAATTAGAGTTTGACTAATAGAAAATGCTTATTTTTTTCCAGCTACTATTTTTTCCTTATAAGATTAGGATTCTAATATTCTACCTCTGTGCATTCTCATTTTGCAAGAGATACAATAAGCAAAAGCAAAATTTCTTGTATTTCATCAAAGACACCACTTGTAGCTTTTTGGGCCCAATGCAAATCGGGGTAGGGGACCCCACTTATAGACCATTTAAAAATTATGTTTTGTATGTGGTAAAAGGACTTTTTGGGCCCACTTAAACCCAGGAAAGGGGTGTAAAATTTTCTACATTGGGCCCCCTTTTAGTTGCAGTGCATATTAGACTATTTTTGAGTTTTGATGAATTGCATCGCTGCCCCCAAAAATCATGTTGAATGAGCTACATGGATCCAATGAATAACATGACAATTACAAGGAAACTCTGCTATACCTGTGGTTTATGTTCCTATAGTTTATCATGATAATAGTGCCCACAGAAATGCAATTTAAACGTCCATAAATAGGGCCCAAAAACTTGACCGTTATTTTCTTGATAAGTAAAATGTGGGTTCTAAAAGACCCCAGGGTAAGACAAAAAAACCCTGCTGTCTACAGAAGAGTCTGGTTTGATAAACCTTGAATACATGCGGATTTATGGAAATTGGTAATGGAAATTTGGAAAGTTAGGTGGGTTTGGTCAGAAGAGTAGAGCGGGCCTGTAATAAGTTAGGTAGGGATTTAAACCACAACTGCTTTGCCAGACTCAAAGCTTAAAAAAAAATTCGCCAACCCCCAATCCTGGTTTACAGAAAAACTTGTCAACCCACTGGAAACTGAGGCCTAAAAGGGGACAGGGTTTAGGCAAACCCTGTCCCAAAGTGAGCATTCCTGGTTGGATCGGGGATGGTTTAAGATCAGGGAAAAATTCCCCAAATGGGGAAAATGTATTCCAATAGTCCAAAAGGCATGGTAGGGTTCAAAAAATGTGCACCAATCAACTCTGCTGTAGGGGGTTCTTCAGATTGGCTGTTATCTAAGTCTTGTGACCACCATGAATCTTAAAGGGGTTGTTTCACTACATTGATTCCTTTCCTCATCCTGTTTCTTGGTTTCATTTTGAAATTCAGGGGGGTTTTTGGTTTTTACTAGGCTCGTAAAGCCATCTGTAGCTATACAAACCCCTGTGGCAGCCTTCAGGGAAGATCAAAAGGTTGTAGCTATAGGACCATGTGGCGCTATAGGAGAGATAAAAGGTCTGTAGTATAGCAAGCATGCGGCACCCCATCAAGAGAGATCAAAAGGTTGTAGCTAAGGACCTAAGGAGCGATTCACCCTGCAAGAGGGAATTTTTTTTGGGAATATAGGAAAGGGTTTTGGACACAATTTAAAGTGACTTGTTTTTGCAAGATCTTTAACATAAAAAGCAGCAATCCTTGTAGTGACACGACCCCTTTAATATTGATTACAATATATAGTATTGGTATAAGATAACTTGATGCATAATGCTGTTATTTGGTCACTGTACAGTATAGGAGTAATTTTTAAGCATTGCATGGTAGTATTTAGTAGTGGTCTCTATAGCACTATACAGTGTATTATGTTAGCCATGTATGGTGATGAGAGCACCGTAGAGTATCGTTACATAGTTAATTGTATGAAAGTGTTATGTGGGCAACCATGCATGGGTACCATACGTTATGGCACTAATATTTAGGCACTGCTTAGTATGGTTATTTGAACATTGTATGACACCATGATTGCTAAAGTAATCCTAGTATATTAAAGCCCAGCCCCGAGACTGCCCAAAAATGCTGGTGTACCCAAACCCTGCCCAAATCTTGCACGATCTGTGGTCGGCCCCACCTCCTTTATGTCGCTTTCCCAGGACTCTTGGTCACTGAACGGTATACCGTATTGGGGGTTGCCAACCCAATGTGTTGCACATGAAACCCTTTTGAGGCATGTCCTGGTGAAATGCTGCAAGAATTTAAAGGGAACCTGTCACATAGATTATGCCCCCCTTGCTGAGGGCAGCACAAGCTAGTGACAGACCTGCTGTTTCCAGCACTGTGTCCTTATTACTATAAATGCTGCAGTTTAGAGCATTTACCACTCAAATCTTATTCATGAGTAGGTGTTAGCTCCACCCACCAAAGGCTAGCTCCGCCCACCGACAGTTATTTACATGTTTCTACCTATTCAAAGTAATAGGTTTGTCATTTGAGGTGGGCGGAGCTAGCCTCCGATTGGCCGGGTTTGAAAAAAACTGACACTCTGAAGGCCCCTTCGAATGACTTTTTTGGCTGAAACTGCAGATTTTGAGCATTAAATACACAAAAACTCCCGCATTTTACGAATAAGGGACACAGCGCGGAAACAGCAGTCTGACACTCTGTTCTGTCCTCAGCAAGGGGGGCAAAAACTATGTGACAGGTTCTCTTTCAAGAGGACCTTTGCAATTTCCTGACATATCTGTTCTAGTAACAATTCTTCAGCCTCTTCTCTTATATCTCTGTGTTGTGCTGTTCCTCTGTTATACCTCCTAGAAATGTGTCACTGAATCTGTCAGCTGGGCGTTACCATTACAGTTTCCAAAGGGGTGTGTCCCTATACACACTGACTCTTAGCACTGATTGGACAATGTCATTCTTTGCAAGGACACTCCTCCGATTGGTAACACAGTTTTATCTTGTCCAATCAGTGCTGGTTGTCTGTGTGCAGGAACATGTGCCGAATTTTTAACACCCATTTGACAGATTCAGTCATACATTTCTAAGAGGAATAACAGAGGAACAGCTCAACACTGATATAAGAGAAGAGGCTCCAGAATTGGTGTTTCACAGGGAACACAAGGATTTACTAAACCTATATGTCAGGAGATGTCACAAGTCCTCTTTAAATCCTTGAACATTCTTAGACTGGTCATAGGGGGGTTTCCAGTGCATAGATATGTTGCCAACTCCCAAAAAGGTAAAAAAATACAGGGTCAACATCCGGGGAAAAAGGAGGTGAGGCAGCCCACTTGGGGGGCAAATTGCTTTTTTTGGGAACCGGGGCATTTAACAAAGGAACTCTAAGGGGGGGAAGAGAAACAGGATAACGGCAATAAACATGCACGCTCATCCAACCCAGCATGCATGTTTATGTGGGGGAGATACTCATGTTAAAGAGACTGCTTACAGACACGATAAATATTTTTTTTTTGCATTTTAGTATATGCTGAGATTTTAATTACTGCTTCATTTTAAGAACAGGACATAAATAATAGCGCTTACTCACTGGGTGTTTATACTGGTAATTACTGTTTGCTGATCTTACCTTGCCTGTGCCCATTTCAGCCAGTAAAGAAATTTAGACACATTGTACAGAAATTAATTACCGAAGTCACCACCTTTTAAAATCCTAAACCTTAAATTTCCCCTCTAGCCCCTCCCCCCCCCACCACCCGGGCACAGATGCTTTCCCACTGAGTGTGCATGTATTTCCAATAGGGATTGTGGGATAAGCTGTACAGAAATAACGCCTAACAAAAAGGGAAAAATTTCCCCAATTTGCCTTTTTTCCCCCCCAAAGGGGCATGTGATTTTGTTAGTGTTACAAGGAGGGGAGAAAAAAGGGGGTGGGGTTTTAAAAAATTCAACCCCCCAACCCTTTCTTTTTCCAACTTTTTTCTCCGGGAAAGGTCCAAGACCTCGGACACAAGGAAATAGACTGCTACCACCGAAATCAGCAGGTTCAAGTGACTTTTAGCTTTATGTTTTGTGGGTTATAGCTATTTTTGCTTGGTTATATAAGGAATATTTTAATATCAATTGACAAAACTGAGATAAGTTGTGACAAAATTTACCATTTCTTGCAGAGTTGCCATTGGTTACATTAATATATTATGTACTTTTAAAAATTGCAGATGATCTCCATTGAAATTAATTAAAACCGTAGGGAAAAATATTGGGGCATTGCCAAAAATGTAATTTTTAAATCCTTGGGCCCAATCAAAAATTTCTCAAGGCCACAGGGTTCTATGGGCCCCCTATAGTGCTTTGGTGTGACTGCTACCCTGCACTACCTATAGCTACAGTCCTGTGCACAGGCATAGCTATAGCCATAGCAGACATAGCAGCCTCTACGGGGCTTAGAGATCGAGGGGGTCCACTTTGGGCCCAAAAATAGACCTTTAAAGGAAAAAAATAGTTAGTGGGTATTACACTCAAAAGTTTTTTTTCGATATATGGCGGGGACTGTATTTTTAGCCTTAAATATTTACTAAATTTTTAAGTTTATTTTTTCCCGTCTAATGTTTTGGGTCTAAACTCACTTTGCTATGGAACCCAAGAATCTTTTTTTAAAAACCCCAAATCCCCCAAAACCCCTTGAATCCTCCTAATGTAATACTTGAAAAAAGCCACAAAGTTTTTTCAGGCAAATAAGGCCCGGTTCAACCCCCATTTAAGTTATGTTTGATTCCGTGAAAAATTATTTTAAAAAAAAGTAGGCAATGAAAACCCCCTATTTTCAGTTAAAATGAGGAAATAAAAATGGGGGAAAACGATGGGGTCACATTTAATCAATGATCCTTCGGTTGGAATTGATGCCTTTTATTAAATGGATTCAGGGCCCTATCGCGATACAATACATGAAAAAACTTTGAATTCCCTTTTTCACATGTTTTGATCAAAAATGCTTTAAGCACCCCCGCTACCACGGGGTCTTAAACGGGGGTCCCAACTCTATTTTTAAACCTCTCACTTGAGTCAAATTTAACCCTTTCAAAAGATCCCATAAAACCAGAGAAAAAAAAAAAAAAGCACAACCTTTCAAAACATACTGCAAATAATAACACCTGGGAGGGGGCGGGCAAAACCCAAAAGGGGGGGGCATCCATTTCCTCCCGAATAAATTAAAAGCAATATACCCAAAACTTTTTATATTTTGCACAAAAAAAAAAATTTTTTAAAAACACAATTGAACCCGGGGGCCACGGCATGGTTTTCGGGAATAAATAAAAAATATATATATATATATATATATAATATAAATTTTATATTAAAAATATATTACCGCAACCATTACCAGGGCACACCCCACAAAAAGGGGTATCAAACCAAAATGGAAAACCCGCGATACAAGGGTCCAAACGGAACCTCCTTAATGTGAACCAACGAGCAAGAGAGGGGGGGGAAGGGTATTGTTATACGATGTCATAAAATGTCAGAAAAACCCCCAATTTTTGAAAAATAGTATTAAACTTTCCTTTTACAACACTGAAATATGACGTTTGAAAAACCCAAGTAAAGTATCAGGTACAGCTTGTTAACAGGAAGTTTGGCATCCCTCAAAAAAAACTCAACACAACCTTCCCAAAACCTGGAAAAAAAAAAGTGGTACCCCCTAAACGAAAATGGGCAAATTGTGCCCACTTTGCCTTTTTCCCCCCTTTGGGCCTTGTTAGTGTTACAAAAACAAAAGGGGGAAAGGGGAGCAGGGGTGTTAAATTTGGTTTTAAAACCGCTCCACACTCTCCTCTATTTGGGACGGAAAACCCCAAAACCCCCCATGGGAAAAACTGTCTGAGGATCTAAAAAAAAATTGTTTCTCTCATAAAAATAGCAAAACATAAGAAGATTGCAAAACCCTGAAAAGAATGGCGCAGGTGGGGCCCCAAAAAAAATTGGCATTTTTGGGCACAATTTGTCCATTTTCACTTTTGGGGTTACTCCTTTTTTTTTCCAGCCCCTTTTGACATTGATGGTGCTTGGTTATTTTGAGGGCAGGACATTTCACTCAGCCGACAGCCAGTAATACAGTAGCTGGCCGTAACCTGGGATTCAACACGGTTGCTAAACACACATAAAGCAGCCCGTTCTCATAAACCATACCACTTTGCTAATGGTAACCAAGGACGGACATGCATAGATTTTTGGTCCCCTCATTTTGAACTATGATCTTTGGAGTGAGACAACCCCTTTAAGCCCTAAAGACCAGTTTTAAAACCATAACCCTAATTTAGGGTTAGGCTTACGGTTATGGTCAAGGATAAGGTTAGGTTTAGGATCAGAAAATTTGGGTTTCAGGTGTCCTAACACTAGTGCAAAGTAATGTTGCTTTACCTAAAATGATGGCAGGTAGTGGTCGAGAACAAAATGTCTCATTCTCACGGAATGGAAGTGTTGGAACAACACAATACGAATGCTTAGCTGGTGGGAACTGGGTTCCCTCCTTTTTGGCAATAATGGGGATTCCAAAAGTTGTATCCCCACTAATCATACTAATATGAGCTACCTTAATGACATGTTAGAAAAGTAAAGAAAGGGTTGTGTTGGGCAATCACACGAAAATCTTGCCCACAGGGACAATCACAGGTTTTTGTGCACTAAAGTGCATCAGTCATCTTCACTGAGGAAATCCAGAGGGTCCAAGGTCACGTCCCCCCCACAGATATAAGCTTCTTATTCTTACTTATGGCTTGATTTCCTCTTTTTAGTGGTTTTCTATCTTTTGTACTGTTCATTGTTTTTTTGACACTTCCTTCAACATCAGCTAAATCTTATTTTTATTCTGTAGCTTCCTTTGTGACTTTTAGCCTTGGATTCACATAATCAGACAGTATTGTTTATTTTTTTCGTGTAGGTTGTGACACCATAATCTATTCTAGACATGACTTAATCCATTGCGGAGAGCAGGGAAGACCTGCTTCATATCTTAAGACAACACAAATAAACAACTCAGACAGATGCTTTAAATCTAATGGTAAAAAAGGAAAGATGAACATAAAAACATTCAGTGAACATTCGCCTGCGGAACCACTCTATGGAGTATATTCCTGAATCGCTGAACTAGCAATTCCTATAAAATTACCAGATACATACAGAGGGCTGAAGGGGCTTTCAATTACTACAGAGTCACTTTTCAATTTTTTTCTATTTGGGCAGTGTCCACCTCATCACTAGGACTTGTGGACTCTCACATACTACCGTGTATTATCCCCGATATTAAGACAAGCGTTCTTACATTCTTTTACCCCCAAACAGTACCCCAGTAAGTCTTACTTTCGGTATGTCCTTATTAATAGGCAGGTATAGGCCAGCTGTAGACAGGTATAGTGTCCGCTGTATCAGGTATAGGGCCAGCTTGTAGACAGGTAAAGGCCACTGTAGACAGGTATAGGGTCGGCTGTAGGTCAGGTATAAGGGCCAGCTGTAGGCAGGTATAGGGCCAGCTGTAGGCGGTAGAGGTCCAGCTGTACAGACAGGTATAGGCCAGCTGTATACAGTTATAGAGACGGCTGGTAGGCAGGTATAGGGCCAGCTATAGATCCAGGTATAGAGTCAACTGTAGACGGTAGTAGGGCACAGCTGTAGGCAGTATATGGCAGCATGTAAGCAGGTATAGGCCAGCTGTAACAGGTAAGTAAGGGCCAAGCTTAACAGGTATAGGGCCAGCTGTACAGGTATAAAGGCCAGCTGTAGGCAGGTATACGGGCCCATCTGTAGCAGAAAAAATCACATACCTGGCTCCCCGCTGCATGTCTCCCGCGCCGCGAGCGCCGCCCCTCGCTGCTCCGGCCAATCCCGCGCGCTCTTCCCGGTCACAGGCAGTGAAGCCTCCACAGGGCCGCGCACCCGCAGCGTGATGAACATACCTGAACATGCCAGATGAGCTCCGGACCAGCCGCTACGACTACTTTCGGGTACTCTTAACTTAGGCGACCTCCCTAAGTATACCGCGACGTCTTACAATCGGGGGTCTTTACTATCGGGAAAACACGGTAGTACTTCAAGGAGATTGTATGGGCACCAGGTTCGGATTGGCCCACAGGGGAAAAATGGAAACCCCTGGTGGTCCTCTGGGCATGACAGTCTTGGAGTTTCTTCTAAAATGCATATACATCCTTGGGAGAGACAGGAGGGCATAGAGAAAGAGGCAAAATGCAAGAATCAGAGAATAAAAGGCATGTACAGTTGCTGTAGGGTTGCCACCAGAATTCAGACACATTCAGTGGGCCCCAATTATTCATCTTGCACCTGGGTCGGAGGCCCCAGATTCAAGGCTGCACTGTAGCCCCGAGAATGAAACTCCACTTGTGGGCCCAAGAATCAACTCCACTGTTGGACCCCAAGAATCAACTCCAATGGTGGGCAACAAGAATCAACTCCACTGGTGGGACTTAAGCATTAACTCCACTGGTGGGCCCCAAGTATCAACTCCACTGGGGGCCCTTAAGCATTAACTCCACTGGTGGGCCCCAAGAATCAACTCACTGGTGCCCTTACAAAGCAATTAAGCTCTCCACTGGTGGGCCCCCCAAGAATCAAATTCACTGGAGGCGGCACAGATTCAACTCGCACTGGTAGGTAGTAAAGGATCCCTTTTCAAAAATGGCGTATGCCAGAACGAGCACACCATTGTAGTAGTACATTTGGTAAACAAACCCGGCTGTCAATGCAACTGGCTCTCCACTGATACATACAGGGATGGATTATTACTTAAAGATTGGGCGAATTTCTCAATAAATTCTCATTCGGTCACTTACGCCGAATTTTCCGAACAAAATTCGTTTCGTACCGAATTATCTTTGGCACGAACGCGTTAAAAAGCAGCTATTTCCAGCTGCATAGAGCCTGCAGGGTGCTGTAGAACGTTGTGGCCATGCATAAATATGCAGAGGATCCTTGTTTTGGTCTTCATACAATGTTGTGTTTTAGTAATGACGACACGCACTATTACTGCCGTCCGCTCTTAGATCGCTTCACTATAAAATTATCCCTGTGCAACTTAAGAGGGCAAAACAGACCAAAAAAACTCAAGCAGGAAAAGTCAGCCTGATTAAAGTCATGGCAGCACAGCTGGAAAAAAACAAGCTGACGAGTTCAGGCGAGGCAGACTTAGTGACAGAGTGTGGAGGTAATGAAGCACCACAGCAGCATGAGGTCCAGACAGTGGCACAATGCACATTCTGAGGTAGCAAAACACAGATAGTCCACATAGTGGCACAATGACTGAGAGCGGAGGTCACGGCGGCAGCAGTATGAGGTCAGGCAGTGTCGACAATGACATTCTGGAGGCGGCAAAACAGTAATAGGCCACAGAGGGCACAATGACACAGTGTATGAGGTCACGACAACAGCAGCATAGTAGATCATGCCAGTGGCACAAACACTAGATCACTTACATAGGTCACACCCCGGAGCCGATCTACGCAGCGAGCACTCACACAGTCTAACGACGAGAGAGACGACAACGAAGGCACCAACAAGAGATCAGGATCATCAAATAACGCGTCTTGAGAGACACAGCGGAGGCAGAGTGTCGACCGGCCGGCAGCAGCATGAGATCAGCAGTTGCACAATGACACCAGCTTCTGACGGTGCGGCCCCTCACAGTATTAGGCCACAGAGTTGGCAACAAATCACACTGATAGTGCTTACGAAGGTCCTCCGGCATAGGGATTCGCACAGAGCAAGTAATGGACCGACATATACTAGGCCACCTCTCAGCGCGGCCCTCCACTAACAGCCTGCATTCAAAAGTCCGCTACTATGAGCGCGAGGCGGCCTTATAACAGTAATTGAAGGCACAGAGTGGCACAATCACACAGGGTGGAGGTCACGCGGCAGCAGTATGAGATCAGGCAGAGCACAATGCACATTCTCTAGAAGCGCAAAACAGAGCTTTAGTTTAGGCCCACAGAACCTGTCACCACTCACACAGTTGTGGAGGTCACGCCATGCACTACTACTATTAACAAAACAATTATCTGATACTCGAAGTGGCCACATCTATTGACTATTCTGGAAGTTCGTGCGCAAAAGACCAACCTGCGATAAGTACCTTTTTCACTAGCTCCAAAACCACCAAGCACGAAAAGTGGGTGCGAACACGTCACACAACGCGATGCAACAAACACAGTTCTTCTCAATTTTGACGTGGCGCTGCCAAGCGCAACAGTCCGCGTCAGCAGTATGAGATCTCTACAGGACGACAAGTGGCACAATGACGATTCGTGAGGCGGCAAAGACAGTATTAGGCCATACCCGCGCAAGCCTGCGTGCACACAACTCTCCATCACACCGTGCAGGTAGAGAGAGACGACAGTCACAACAGCAAGCAGCATTGAGGTCAACCAGTATGGCACCAATGACATTCTGGAGGACGCGGCAAAACATTATTAGGTTTATACCACAAGGAGAGCCACACCCCAATCACATCCGTGTGGAGGTCAAGACTGCGGCAGCAGAACCGCATGAATCAGGCAGATGGAGCACAATGACACCGTTCCGAATCTGCGGCGGACGTACGAAAATCAATGAGAGCACGATAAATAACACATACACCTGTATAGCACAACGATCGAAGCGCAGTGTCTCTATATAGCACACAAACTAGCAGACTAATGAGAGTCAATGCTACTCTCGAGAATGATCACCGGCAGGCAGACTCATGACAAGCGAAGAAGTCTAATAGCCAAATGATCGTGATGTGTGGCTCTAGCAGATATGAGCGAGCTAAGTATAGTACATGTTCGCGCAACAGGAGTGAGTGACTCACACGGAGCATTCACGACAGTTCACTCGGCTATCAGGGCTAACAAGAGCACTATTGGACGTCAGTTGTGGAGACAGTATGGAATCACAATGAGCGTAGCGATCATGATCGTAATTTAAAGAGATGAGCGCAAACAAACAGGTGTCGAAGACCACAGAGAGAGGCACAACATATTTGTAAGCGTTGTAGGACGCAGGCATAGGTCTCGCTGTCGACAAGATCGTAGACAGGATCTGGCATTTTGTGTGCAGCTTGTATATGCGCGATCAAGTGCGGATAGGGGAGGGAGCAGACATGGCAGTAAAAAATAAACATGCCCACTCCACTCGGCATGACGCGCAAGCACAGTGAAGGCGTAGCAACAAGTGGCACAATTACACTAAGCGGTGTTGAGGTCCGCAACAGCAGCAACATGAGTCATAGAGTGGCACTAGTGACAAGTTGTTGAGGTGGTGATGGCCAAGAATACTCCCAGATCCACATTGGTAAAATGATATTCTCGAATGGTACGAAGTGTTAGAAAATGCAAGTTCCCGTCCAAAGATGTAAGAGCGACAAATATTCATGACCAGCTCAGGGCAAAGAGCGAAGTCGAGCAGCTATAAATGTAGAGCGATCATATAGATTACCTATAAGAGAACTAGAGAGAAGAGAGCGAGATTGAGCGCAATAAAGACGTAAAGCAGTCTATTTTAGATCCGCTCGCGAACCACCTTCCTATATTATAAGAGACTGCGCTACAGTAACTCAACCTCTACACGCACCGGAGCATCATATAGCTAGCGAGATGATAGCCGATATACGATCTGAGGCAAACAATCCTGGCCGATTCCACGCCTGATATACCACACTCAGACAAGGTCAGTCTTCCACCAATTTCCCGAGGAAAGTGTTCTACTGTTGAGGGATCATAAGCGATTGGCCCCCCGCCGCACAACTGAAAATTACACCCGCATCATTGATCGCCAACCCACCCCTACATCCTGAGAGCGACGACTCAACGACCTAGGTTTCCAAAAGACCGAATGCACGACGCACAGCGAAGCCTGCTTCTCCCTGTAAACTCGGCAGTTGCGGCCACACATCCATTTGGCTTGCCCAGTAGTCCAGCGGATCTTCTAACTGAGGTGGTGGCAAGAGTGCAGTCCCAAGTAGGCCACAACCGTTGGTTCAGGACTGCTCCAGGTCCTGCTGCTAGCTGGCGACTGGCCCTCCTCCCTAGGCGGGTGAAGGGAAGCTGCTCATCATGACTCCATACTTAGTTACTAGCTGATGTGAGCTTGGTACTGCTGCCTCACCCCCCACCTTCTCCCCAGCAGCCGCGGCAGTAGTACGTGAGCGGCAGAGGAACCCCCCGGTCAGACCTGTCAGAGGGGGACGATGCCGCACATAGCACGCCAACTGATTTTTTTATAACTGAGGATTCCCTATAGTATTTGAGTTTGTCTTCCGTCTCAAATTAGCTGGGAAAAAGGCTCCCCATTTTGGACGCGGTAGCGAGGGTCCAATAGGGTGGAGAGCCAGAAGTCAACCCTCTTGCCGGATGCGCTGACTATTCGGTCTGTCACTAGCCGCAAATTAACAATGCTGTGGGCCAATCCAGCACAATGTGACTCCGAGGGAGCTCCCTGCCTCCATCTCCCATGTGTATACACTCCACGGTGCTTGGGGTCATCTGCCTCATCTTCCTCCTCTCATCCACCCTCCTCCAGCTGCTCCTGCTTTCCTCCTCTCTTGTCCCATGGGTAAAAATCCACTCATTTCAACCAGACAATGCTTCTGCTCCAATGTCCTCTCGTCCTCCTCCTCCATTTCATCCCCACGGGACCTCATGTGGCCCACGAGATGTAGCCCACGTCTCCAATCCCCTGCCCCAGACAGATTTTTCAAGCTATCTGATCCAGGACATAAGCATGGAATACTTATTCCATCCCGTCGTCCTGGCGACTGACAATAACGTCGCCCCCTCGATGGCCTCAAACAACACGGCAGGTGTCACGCATGAGCTGCCACTGGGCTGACAACAAAGTTTACACAGGGAGTACTTCTGTCTGCTGGATCAACAAACAAAATCGTTAAATGGCCTTCTCTGTTCATACAGTCGGTCCAACATGTGCAGGCAGGAATTCCAGCGGGTGGAAACATCCGCATATCAGAGTGAGTTGGGGGAGGCGTTCTTGCCGCTGCAATTCGGGAGGGTGTTAAGCTGGCATTGTACGAATGGATAATGTGCATGCACAGTATTCCTGGCCCATTTTCAAAGTTCTGGAAGATCGAGGAAGACTTCAGAAACCTTTTCACAACCATATTGGAACACTGTGCCCTGCAGGGGCGCTTGAACCATCCCTCCTCGGTGCAGCACGGACACCATGTCCTCCCATTTCCCGTCACCATGGTTCCAATTTGCAGTTGCGCGGAGAAAGCCACACATCGAATTCTTGCTGCATGACGCAGAGCAGTTCCTACCCTTGTGTGACTTCGTTCGCCGAGAACTGCGTGCACCGCTGTGCCCTACACATGTGGTAATGATGGAGCATAACTTTGAGCTGAGATGTGGTGTGGTGGAGAGGAGAGGCCGGACATTGCGCAGGTGCAGCAGTGTTGACAACGTGGAGGAGAAAGCGGCGTCTCCTGTCCAAGTGGTTGGTGTTTTTCTGGCCGGAAGCACATTTCACCCAGTGGGCCGTAAAGGACATGTACTGGCCCTGACCGTAGTTTACAGCTCCAGACGTCCGCCGCTGCCGAGTGTCACCTTAGTGGAACCACCGTATAAGCTCAAGGACTGACCACCTTCTGTTCACATATTTATGATGCCCCCAGGTACTGCCTTTTTTGAAAATGAAATTAACGGGACTTGAACTCTCCATCTTCGGCTCGGCACAAGCCATTATTCTCTGAACGGTGCAGAGTCCACCATTTGGAAAGGGAGTGGACTGCATACCAACAACTTGGACAGAGCACGAGATCAGCGCTGCACCTTAAGGATGGTTGGACTCATACTGTTGTCTCTTGCAATCGCCTCGCTGAAACGACTGCTGGCGCCATGATAAGCGCGGAGCAGGAACAAACTGGACGCGGAAAGATGTCAAAGAGAACAGCTCCTTCTGCACGGTGGTGAGGCCTTGACTGGCTGCAATGGCATACGTGCCACTGGGCGCTGCTGCGCTGCTCGTTTGCTGCGAGCGGCAGGATGGACCACCACACTGAGCCACGTTTCTCCCAGGGCCACCGGATGGTGACGCTGCATGTGTTGCGCAGGTCCTTGTGCCAACGTTAGCTCCCCTGCCCACGCTTCACTTTCGCTTACAGATTTCTCATATACCCATATCGCTGACCCCGGTTCTTATGCAGAACTGCCACACCGCCGAGTAATCGATTTTACCGCCAATGCTCCGCACTGAGTGACTATTGCGCCGCACCTCGGCTGAGCCCCTGTGCCGCTACTTTGTATGGAGACCTGCGAAGCGGTTTTTTACCCCTGGCCGTTGGCTCCTGACTCACACTGCTGCTATCCTGCGAGCTCACAGCCACACAACTCCAGTTTTGCTGCTGGCGTTGCTGCCTGACGCTAGCGCGCAAGCTGACGCCCCTCCTTCTCCTGACGATGATGAAGCGCCTTTGCCTCACCCGGCTCCAGTGCGGTCGGCAACATTATCATCTATTTGTGTTTATCGTCACTGCTGTCCTCATCACCGTTCTTGTAATGCCGAGGCTGACCTCTCACAACATGACCTCCCATGCCACACTCCACATCTTACTTTGGCCGCCTACTGCAAGACGCAGGGATATTGGCCCCATTTCTTGCTGCTGCCAAGTAGCTGCTGACTGCCCTCCTCAAATGTTCATCCTCGCTATATATGGGCGCTGACCCAGACCACATAGTAATCTCTGGCTGAGGGAACCGGATGGGACTAGAGGCGGGGTGAGGACAGGTGTGGGCCTCTGACCCGCTCCGGGCCATGCAACTAAAGGGGTTGTGTCCTGACGTTCCCACTGACTCTTGACTGGGATGTCAAGATGTCATCTGGGAGGAAGAGGAGGACTCTAGTCAACCAATCAAGAACCCTTGTTTTGCTGAACAACACACGCCCGCTAGATGACAGCCGGTAAAAGAGTTGTGCCACAACCGAGTGACCCCTGCTGCACGTCCCCTTGCTGTGCTGCGACCGTGGGCCTGTTTCCAGGAATGTTTGAGCCACTGCCACTCGCAGGTGCAGAGCCTGCCACCTCTCTGTCTGACATACTGGTTTGTTCTAAATTGTACAGACACTGTTTGGATTTATGATATGCAGTATAGATAAATCCTACCCCTGTTTTTTGACTCCAAATGAACCCAGTAACAAGCTTGGGTAACCTCTTGGATATAAATTGAGCTCCACAAATGGCCAGGAAAAATTTACTTGTATGTGTCCTTTTAAAAACACTGTGTGATTTTACTAAATGTAAAAGCCAAACAGGCTTAATTAACCTTCGGAATGAAATTAGGCTACAGGAAAAATTTATATATATTGCCTTTGAAAAAGACTTTTTTTTTTTTGTCAGCACACCAGAAAAACAACGCTTAATTAACCCCTGGAATTAAATTGCGACAAATAATTGAGCCGGCACAAACTAGTACTTTGTAGCGTGTACAATTGCGTGTTTTTACACCACACACAAGAGATACAGTTTTAATTAACCTGTTGCTTGTGAATTAGGCTACAGGAAAAATGTATATATTTTGGCATTGAAAAAACGTTTATAGTTTGTCATCACACAGCAAAACAACGCGTAATAACCCCTGGATGTAAATTGCGCCAAAGAAATGAAAGCCGCCACAAACTAGTAGCTTTGTAGCGTTTACTATTCAATTTTTCTACGCCACACAACAATGATGATACAGTGTAATTAACCTTTGTCTGTGAATTAGGCTACAGGAAAAATTTATATATTTTGGCGTTGAAAAAGACGTTTATTTTTGTCCAGCACACCAGCAAAACAACGCTTAAATTAACCTCTTGATAATTGCCCAACAGAATTGAGCCCCACAAACTAGTACTTTGTACGATTTACAATTGCGTGTTTTCTACCTCAAAAAAAAAGAAACAACAACAAGAGATACAGTTGTTAATTAACCTTTGCTTGTAGAGATTAGGCTACAGGATAAATTTAGTATATTTTGGCGTTGAAAAAGACGGTTAGTTTTGTCAACACAACCAGCAAAACAACGCTAATTAAACCCTTGGATTAAATTGCGCCAAAGAATTGAGCCGCACAAACTAGTACTTTGTAGCGTGTTTACTATTGCTTTTTCTACCACACAACAAGAGATACGTTGTAATTAACCTTGGCTTGTGAAATAGCTACAGGAAAAATATTATATTTTTGGCGTTGAAAAAGACGTTTAAATTTTTTTATTCAGCACACCAGCAAAACAACGCTTTAATTACCCCTGGATGTAAATTGCGCCAAAGAATTGACCCCACACAATAGTAGCTTTTGTAGACGTGTTACAATTGCGTGTTTTCCCTACGCCACACAACAAGAATACAGTTGTAATAACCTTTGGCTTGTGAAATAGCTTTACAGGAAAAATTTATAATTTTGGGCATTGAAAAAGACGGTTTCTTGGGGTTCAGCACACCTGCAAAACAAGGCTTAATAACCCCTGGATTAAATTGCGCAATAGAATTGAGCACCAAAATAAGTGGTATTTGTATGTAAAAACCCTGTTTCTTTAAATGAAAACCACAGGAACGGGCTTAGATCCCCTTGGATATTGAATGTATATGCAGCTGCAGTGACGCAACACTGGATATCAGATCCAATACCCCAAAAATCAGAAAAGAAATTAAGAGAACAGTCCCTCTGAGACAAGCTGATACACCTCCCCACAGAAATCGCTATATAAAAAACAGTTTCTTCAGTAAGAGCTATCATCCTCGGCAGCACCTTCCCCTGAACAGTACAGTGAGAGCGGTATGAGCTCCCAGCGTCGGCCCCCGACTTATATAGTTGCGGTGACCATCACAGAAAGTCCCTCCGGTCTCTGATTGGCTATCCTCTGCACATGTCCATGCAGGCTATGCCCTTCTTCTCCCAGAGTGCTGGGAGCTTAGTTATCAGACCCAGATCACCTATGCAGTAAAGTCATGGGGATGTTCTTCAGTTGTATTTCCCCTGTATTTCCCATGTAGAGAGAATAAGGGAGAAAATGTTATTTTATATATTTTACTTTATATCACCTATACGTAAGCATCTGTAACAGAAAAGTGACGCAATTTCATGATTTATTTTCCAGCTACATTTGATATTGAAATTAAATAATTTAAAAAATGTAAAAAAAACCTCAATTTTTTTACATTTTTTTACCATTTCCCCTCATATAATTATTATTATAAAAAAAAAAATGTAATGTAAAAATGACCTAAAATTAAAGTCTTGTGCATTACAAAAAAGGTAAAAAAATTAGTAGAATAACTTGGTGCAAGAAAAACCACATGTGCTAAAGAAAATTCAAATGTAGCTGACCAGAAAGGGGAGTAACCGCCCCGGTCAGGAACTGGTTAACAACCCCTTTATGTGTTGAAGCATTTTCTTCATATTTAACCCAAATTCGCCCAACTTTGGCGTCTTAAACTGAATGAAAAATGCAGGTCAGCATCTTCAAGACAATATAAAGGATTTGTCTGAAGGATTCAATCTCCTGTAAACCTCGTGCTCAGACAGGTTCTTCTTTTTGCACATTCACCTGTTTGTACGTTTGATTTTCTTAAATGAAAATTGAGATTAACAAGGTGTCAGATGTTCTATGTACTAATCACTTCCTGGGTGTTCGAAAGGGGGTCGTCTGTAGCTTAGGGCAGTACAGCACACGCCCGTGTATGTGTTGCGGATTCTGTCAACATAATTTGATGCTTCACTGAAGTTAATGAAAACTCCCTGGAAGACATAACTATAGATCCACGTGCAGTCATTGTGTTTTGTTTAGCAATTACAATTTATGCATTACTCAATGCAAGGTGGAACTATTGCATGGCTACCAGAAAAATCTACCTATACTTCTCCATTGGCCATTAGGGAGTTTGTCTGGAGGTGTTACCATATTGTTCGTATATATGTAAATGTAAGCTAAGATAGGACTCCTTTATTTTAGGGCCCTTTAGTCTCGATTTCCAACAATAATAGCTTTATTGGCATGGACAGAAATAAACTTATACCAGATATGAAGCCAACTAGCAGTCGCAGGCAAGTATATGAAACGTGTATCAAGGAATAATCTAGGAACTTACCAATGGACAGCAAGACGGACGATGACAAGGTCACGGATGAAGATGGGAAGATAAATTATTTGAATCTAGATGCAGGACACCCAAAAAAAAACCATCACCCTAATAATTAACTTTCCATAATTTGGTCCCTCACCTGTCCCTAAAGCTGACTCTAACACCAGACAACCCTAGCCCTATTCTACCCTTGACAATATCCCGACCAATGTCCCTCACGATGGTGGCCCAACCCCAACAGCTCAAAACTACCAAAGAGAACTTAGGAATAGAACACACTTCAAGACTGACACAGAGCAGAAGCAACAGAGAACTAAAACAACCAGGACTCTTATAACTTTTTCTCGCCAGACTGCTTTACAGAGTCTGCTCTTGAAAGCTAGCCTTAAGATCCCACTTCCTGTTCAGGCTGTGGGTGGTTCTAAAGCAGTACATGACATGTCATTTGAGCCTGTTAAAGGGACATTGATTTTAGAGGGATTTTAACAGCAGGGGAGAAGGCTACAGAGCTCTGAAAAGTTAACATTTGTCAGTAAGAAAGATAAACAAGCTGCAAAGCTGCTGATAAGACACAACAGGAAGTGACATCACCATCCCAGCCATTGTTGTTAACCTAGGGAGAACTGTGTACACAAGCAGAAGATAAGAAATGCTCTAGGTCTGAAAGGAAGCAAAGACAGAACAACAATGTATTTTATAATGTTTTAAAGGTATGTGTGAGAGTAACTGTTTAAGCCCTAAAAGTTGATAAGTTGATATCAAGGTGTCACACTCTTGAACCCCCAGTGATTGATTGCAATCTGTGTGGGAACCTGAGAGAAAGTGTATAACTTTACTGTAGCAACACCACAGGTGAAATGAAGAAGTTACAAAATATTCATTGAAACCAATGGGCTGCCCATGTAATGCCCTGATGTATTGGGTCCACCCGATTGAGAGGGTGATAGACAAGTAAGGGTTTAATTTTCTTGAAGCACCACCATGAGAGATATAAAGCATTAATCAATTCCCTCTGAAATCAATGGACTGTAATGCCCGGAGATGGCAAGTTCTCAAGAGCTAGGTACTTTCTTTGTAGTTGCTCTCTTGAACAGGACTCCCCAACTAGTCACTCAGATTTCCCTAATAGGGTATTTGAAAAAAAGGCTTTTCAAATTAGGCAACCAGTTTTAGTTGATCATACACAGAGGCTCATCTCCTAGGCCATCCAATAGAATCCTTTGGCTACAGAACTCTCGACTAGCCCCATAAAGGCATGTAATTCAACTTTATATATTCAGGGTTTGACTGCCCCTCCAAAGTAACAGAGGATACTTCGGTGGGCCCAAGTTCTGACACAATAATGTGGACCTAATATTTCAGGGCCCAGAAGGTCTAGCAGAAGACAACCTCCTTGGTGCTGACTTTAGAACCAATTACTAGAACTCCTCTTAGGTTCTGAACAAGCAAAGATAGGCGACCGCCCAGGGCACCACTTCATCCCAGGCATAAAGGGGGCGCAAGGAAGGATGGATTTTGTGCTGAATTTTCCTTTTTTGGCGCCATATGCCTTATTTACCTACAACAACAGAATACCTTTTCCCAGTACTGGTTCTGAACCTGCATAGATTACTTAAAACTGGTCAAGCACTTGTCGTATTATTGATAGCGGGTGGACCCTCAGAATAATTTCCTCGGTTGGGACTTCAGAATAGTTGCCTTTGGTGGAACCAAGGAACTTCAGTCTGACACTGTATATGTTAGACTCTTACTGCAATAGGACTTTGTTATATTAAGAACATATCTATCAATTAGTTTATACTGTCTATAAGGACTTGACCCTTGAACTGTGTCCTTGACTATTGCAGTGTGAATCTATTTTGATTATCATGGTGCAATTTACGATGTTAAGTCAAAATAATTGGGCAGGGACTTCTTTATTTGAGCATTATCTCACTGTGCTGTTTCCTGAGTCATAGCCTACACACCCTAGGTGTATTGTAGTAGCCAAATAAAGCACTCCCTTTTGTGCTCTAATTCAATGTCTTGAATGTCATGCTGCTGTGCTTTTTGGTAGAGGTAGACAGGAAGACTCGTAATCCGTAGACACAAGTAAAATGTTCAATTGTCCACAAAGCGGGCAAGAACATTGTTTAGCATGATTTCACCCACTGTAGTCATGTTAATTGGAGAGGCCATCTACATGGATGATGTCTATAGTGTGGTTGATGCAAAAACTACTATGATCCAGGTCACTTACCCACCTGGTTGCTCCTAGCGGTGGTGTCCAGTGCTGTTCTTGGTACTCGTTACTGACAAGATGCCAAGATTGTAGAATGATTTTCAGGGATACGTTGCTGCTTAGGTAGTATATTACAGAGATATCAGGTTCATCAGTACTGACAGGAGATATCTACTCATCTTCAGGCTACCTCAGCAGTGACAACCATGATCCCCAAAGAGGGAATCTCATGTTCTAATGAACAGTACTCAGGAATATTTGGGTAACGCAAGTATTAGAAGAATGCTAAAGTAACAAAATTATGCTGAATGGTGTCAAACTCCATGAAATACTCAGACACAGCCATTCTTAAAAAATAAAACATCTGTGGTGACCGAGAGGTGGCAGATGAGAGGATGGGGTGTGTAGTGAATCTTGCTATTGCCACTGTGGCTCTCATCCCAAATCTCTCATGCTACCCTGGAAAATCACAGTGAAAAGGGGGGTCTGCAGGTACAGGAGTAGATGGTGTTCCTCCAGTGTTCCCACTGGGACACACTCTGTGAATGAGCCTTACTGTCCTGATGGTGTGAGGTATCCTTGGTGTTATGAGCAGAATGACAGACAGGAGGAAAAGTGGTTGCAGTAAAAACTGTTCCTTTACTCCAGGCTAGATGTTACACCCAAGAGTAAGCCTTTTATGAAGTATTTTACAGTCTACACAAGAAGCCTGTAGCATGGCTGGCATTAAATCTAGAATCCATTCTTTTAATTATTTCTCCAGAGGAGCTTACTTGCTCACCCCAAGCAATATGAAAACTTCTTTTAGGACTTGTGAGTTGAGGTAGACGGGAGGCTTAACTGACTATGAGGGTTAGGCTCCACTTACTTTCTCCTCACGTACTTCCACTATACAGGGCTTCATTCCTGGTGCTGTCAGGTCTTCCCTCATCCTAGATGTTTCTGGCCTACTTGTCCTTTCTTAAACTTGGGGCATGTAAACTGTCTCTAGACCTTTGCCGGCATAAGCTCAGGGCTTTACCACTTGGTTGCATAACTGAACAGAACAGAATCGGAACAGACTAGACTCATTCCTAAAATCTCAACTACAGGACCCTTTATACCCTCTGGCCACATCCTAGTTGCCTAGGTCACCACCCTTGCTTCAGGCTTGTACAGCACTAACTCTTGCTTTCCATATTATAGTACTTTCCAGAAATTTCTGCTATTGATGTGAATAGGCTAATAACAGCTAATAGGAGATGAACCCACAAGTACGCTAAAATTTGACTCCTAAGTGACAGCAATGCACAATGGGAACACATAGTACAGTTTAACACAGACAATGCCCAGCAAAGCAAGATAAAAAAAGAACATTACAATGATACTACTGAAACCATCTGAACACAAATTGTACTGGGATATCACACATCCAATGATGGAGATCTGCCCATTCTGTTAATAAAACTAATGATTGATGGAGGAAACCTGAGTATACCAGTAATGCTGCTGTCCCATATGGTGGTTTCCTCATTCTCCCTACTTGTACCATTGGTATCACAGTTAATATTCCTCTGCCACTACTTTCCTTTTCATGGTGTGTGCCCATGCCTCATACTGGACAATTTTTAAAAACTGTAATCTTGGAGATTTCCCTGGTGACATCCAAACCAGGTGAGGAAATTATCCCAAGATGACCAGAAATATACCTGAAATGACCACTTTTAGGTAGGGTTTTAACAAATTCTACCAATTTTTCTAGTTTTCTGGAAAGTCCCAAAAATTTCATGAAATCATTGGAAACTAGGCCATACCTATACACTCCCTTGTTGTTGGCAGTCCAGGATGCCTCCATCTATGCTATGCAATTGCTGTCGGCCTCATAGGGTTTTTTTTTCCTTGCCTTCCTCTGGATCAACACTGTAGGGTTATAGGTTGGACTTGATGGACCTTTATTTTATTTCAACCTTATCAACCATTTAAAAAGTACAGCGCAACACAACAACAAACATAAATACATCAATGTATGACGCCGAATCAGACAGAATTGTCCACTGAGCAGTCTCTCAGGCTCAAGATGAATTTGACAGGCAGCTACTGATTAAAGGATATAATCCTACAGGAGGCAATTTAGAGTTTAGTCCCCTTACCTGCAGGTAGTGGCTAGAGTTTGCATTCCTCTTTGCTTTTATCAGAATCCTTCAGCTTTTAAAGAGAACCGTGCATAAACTAGTACAGTATATAGGGAATTTTTGAGTATTTCATTCTCTAGTAAAGGGTTAAGCAAAAATCCCCATGTAGAGGGAATTAAAGGTGTACCTAGAGGGGAGAGATCTGGCCAATTGTGCTGTAGATGTTGGGTGGTGGTAGGGGGCAAAAACCACCCTTAACTGTCCAGGGTGACTTTTTGCCAGGACATACTTCACAACTTTCTCTTACTGGTCAGGATGACCTTTTGCCAGGAATACTTCCCAATGTTCTTTTACTGGTTAGGGTAGCCTTCTGGCAGGACATGCTTTTCAACTTTCCTGACCAGGCAAGGATGACCTTCTGCCAGAACATACTTTCCAGCTTATTAGACCTGCCCAGAGTGGCCTTTTGCCAGGACATACCTTCAAACCTTCCTGGACTGTCCAGGGTGGGGCTTTGCCAGGACATACTTCCCAACCTTCCTGAAATGCCCAGGGCGGCCTCTTGTCAGGATATGCTTCCCAACTTTCCTGACATGGTGTCACGGTTCACGTTGCGGACCCTGCCTTGGACTGCGTCCGTGCCTGCCATGTCTCTGCTGGGGCTCCTGTGCAGGGGTCCTGGCGGGCTGTGTTCTGCTGTATACTTGCCTGTCCTGTTGCTCCTGCGTCCTGGGGTCCTGCACGTGCTCTGCGCCTCCTAGGGCGCGCGTGCGGCAGCTTCCTGCCCTTTATAGGTTCTCTGTCCTGTTCACCTTCCTCTTGACCTGTTACCCCTGGCTATAAGAGAAAGTTCCTGTCTTTGCTCTGGATCAGTCCATTGTTGAGCCTCATGACCACCTGCCTGTCGTCTTCTGCTATCTCGTACCTGCTGTATCCTGTTGCTGTGCACCTGTTCAGTTTTCTGCTGAATCCTGATGTTGCAACTGTTTAGTTTCCTGCTGTTTCCTGCTGTTATACCAGTCCGATTTCTTGCTGTATCCTGCTGCATACATTTTCCTACTGTAGCTGCCTACCACCACTTCTGTGCCTGGAGTTCCTATCCTGCACCTCGGCTGTCACCGCAGGTAACCACGTCAGGGGTATCAACCTGGGGGTTCCCCGCAGCAAAGTCCGTCCGCTTTGGGGCGGGTCCGGTGAAGCCGGGCGACCCCTTAGACTCCGCTCCCTGGCGTGGATCTCCATCTACCACCTCCCCTGTTTTGATCACAGTGGATCCACACCTGGTTACCAGCGATCGGTGCCTCAGCGTACGTTGTTACCGCCGGATCGTTACACGTGGCCTTTTGCCAGGGCATGCTTCCCAACTTTCTTAAGTTTGCCAGGCTGGCCTCTTGCCTTTCTTGCTTCCCAACTTTCCTGAACTGGTCAAGGTAGCTTTTTGCCAAGACATGCTTTCCAGCTCTCCTGACCTGGCCAGGGTGTTTAGATATAGTCCTAAGGCCACCTTAGAGAAGGAAGACGTACCTACAATTCAGTATTGAATTTCTGTACCTTAAGTATGGGAAATTCTAAATAAACATGGATAATCTTTTCTCAGATGGAAATGAGTTACAAAAGCGTGGAATCATATATCCAATATTAACATGAATAAGAAGTATATATTCCATGTATAGTCTAATATGAATCCAAAGATTTCATTGCTACAGCTGGTATCCTTGATGGCTGACTTACTGCGTCTTGAAGACCGCAGCTGTGAGGGTGGTGATACTAATCCATGGGTCGATGACAAGGAAGCTTAAGAAGTAAAATTTACAAAAACCTTAATTGTTTCCTATCGCGACTAATGTGAAAGGCTGCTAGATAGGTTGCTTTACTTACAGGGTTGATCAACAAACCCCGGTATTCAGTTATTCATTGATTAGAAATGTCCCCCCTGGCTTTGACTATTTACTGGCCCAAAAAATGGGGGTGGGCCCAAAAAAGTGTCCCAAAATTTTCTGCAGGGGTTGTCTGGTTTCAGAAACACATTTTTAGTCATAATTTTGAGTTATGACCCTTTAAAAGCAATTTTAGAGAGAGTGTCACTCTGGAGGACCCATCATGCCTCTGTAAATGAAAATCCCTTGATTTTAGTGGAAACTGTTAAAAGCTTCTTTTTTTACCCCTGGTGGTTTGCAGGGGAATAAACATTGCGCTTAGTTCCCCCTTGGTTAAAAGGTTGTTTTTAGGGGCCTGGCCTGTTCACACGGCTTATTTGGGGCGGGTTGGCGCCGTATCCCCGCCGGGTTTGCGCTTCGTACGGGGCAAAACCTCCCGTCTTACGGTAAAACCCCTGTCCATAGAGAAAAAGTGGATTCCTCCCCCTCCCCGCTCGGGGAATCCGCCCCGGGGGGGGGAAATTTAATGCACATTATCCAGGCGAATACGCGCCGTGGATAATGGAAGTCTATGGGCCCCCGGGGGCGGCCCCCCGCCGCGCCCGGCCCCCCCCCCCCGCCCCTTTTTCAAGGCGGATTTGTGAGCTCAATACGGCTCACAAATCCGTCGGGAATAAGCCGTGTGAACACGGCTTAACTCTTTAAGGACTGGGCTGGGCAAATTTTGACCAGAAAGACCAAAATTTATTTATTTTTTTTAATTTTATGACCACATTTTAGAAAGTCATAACTTTTTAAAAAATAGTTTTCAGTCTACTCAGTTGTAGGAGGGCTTGTGTTTGCCGGATGACTTGTATTTTATCAATGACACCATTTTGGGGTAGATTTAACTTTTAGATTTACTTTTTATGTTATCACATTTGCTAAATTTAAAAAACTATTTAAAAAAAGTTAGATTTTATGTCGCCATATTCCGACTTCCATGAAAAGAGGTTTTGATGAAGTTTTGGATGAGGTTTCCTCCTACACAAATTAATAGCCAGGGCAAGAACTGGGCCGAAAAGCGCTCCAAAAATGCACCGAGCACTATATACACTAATGCAGCGTATATGGCTGAAAAGGGGCCAGATACAGTCACAAGTTGACAATGTTTGGTCGGTTTCAGCCTAAGCCTATACGGCAGCTAAACCACTTTATACACCTGAGGACTTTCCTACAGGCTGTGGGTTGCTCTTTAAAGAGAACCTGTCACATAGATTATGCCCCCCTTGCTGAGGGCAGAACAAGCTAGTTGTCGGGACCTGCTGTTTCCAGCGCTGTGTCATTTAAATTCTGTAAGTTTACTGTCGTTTTCGTGTTTTAGTGCTCAAATCTGCAGTTTTCAGCCAAAAGAGTCATTTAAGAGTCCGTTTTTTTTTTCAAACCCCACCCATCTGATGCTTGCCCCGCCCACCTCAACTGATTAACCTATTACTTTGAATAGGTAAGAACATGTGAATAACTGCCAGGTGGGCGGGGCTAGCCTTTGGTGGGCAGGGCTAACACCTGCTCATGAATAAGATTTGAGTGGTAAATGCTCTAAAACTGCAGCACCTTACAGAATAAGGGACACAGCCCCTTGGATACAGCAGGTCTGACACTGGCTTGTGCTGCCCTCAGCAAGGGGGGCATAATCTATGTGACAGGTTCTCTTTAAATAATGGTGGTGCCAGGGTAAAGCATCACGAGACGCCGCCCTGACATCACTTTGTGCAGAGGGATCACATTGTAGCTCGGCTCTGAAGGAAAGCTGATTGTGCTGTTACCCAGCTTGGATGCTGCTTAGGAGATCCAATGTCCAGTAAAGCTGAAGGATACCACATTCCTTTATCAGCTTTTACATCTTGTTACACAGATGTGACAAGGGGGTGTGGCTTTGTTCAAAAGATGACGTGTCATGTAAAACAGGGAGTGTGCCCCACTCAAACCATCAAGGCAGCAACCTGCAATTCAAAATCTCCCTGAAGGCCTCTTCCAAAAGTTGACAAGTAGGCTGTATACGTTTTCATCTTTATCAGAAGACAATATCTTGGACATATTCTACATGTGGATCTATTCGGCTACCGCTCCGTCTTGATTCATGTGTATTTGAGAAAGCCAATGTGACAGATGGTCTATCCTTGAAAACCAGAGAAACATCTGCCACTCGGTTACGTGAGTGGCCTCATTGGCATCTTCTTGTATTTATTGGTATAGGTGTTTTGATCCTGTATTAGCCTGGAGTATTATATTTGCGGTGTAACGAGCCTTTGGCTTTGGTGCGTCTTGCCTTCATTTGTGGCATTGATATGATTTTACTGGTGTAATTAAAGGTTCGTTTTTTTAGTCTACTTTCAGTAAGGCAGTGGTATGTTTTAGACTGAACTAACAGAAAAATCATAATCTATAAGTCTTAATGATACAGTTACTCAGTTTCATAGAAAGAGAACTTTTTAAAGAGAATCTATCATCAATTTATTTTTTTTATTAATTAATTAAAACAAGAAACTGATATTCTTTTCTTTTTAGCCGTTTTTAATTTCCGATTGTAGATTTCTCAATTCTGTTGTCTGTATATGATTATGGGGGGGAGCCATCTTCCCTGAGCTGCTTTTAACAGCATTTATAGAGATTCTTCATGGACATAGGAGCCTGTGAACAGAAGCAGACCCATTGCCTTTTATAGGAGAGTTTTCTAGGCTCTGTGACCTGGGAAGAAGTCAGTGTGCGGGAGGAGGAGAGGGGGAGCTGTGACATCTCCTATTGTGACTGGTGGATCCTGTGTTATCTATACACATTGGCTTCACCTTTCAGTGTAATTCTGCCTGTGCTGATAATGAGATGTCAGACTATTATTAGGCCTAGTGGCCAAAGTGAAAACTGCAGGATCTCAGAATTCTTTAACAATGTTTATAGGGATATACTGTAAATTAAAAAAAAAATATATTAACCAAAATTCTTAAAAAATATGTTTAACCCCTTAAGCCAGGGGTGTCAAATTGCCGGCCCTCCAGCTGTTGGGAAACTACAACTCCCATCATGCCCACTGGGAAGTTATACAAATGCATGGTGGGAGTTGTAGTTTCCCAACAGCTGGAGGGCCGCCAGTTTGACACCTGTGCCTTAAGCCGAACGCCTGAAAAGTAGTTAATGACCAGAACATTTTTTTATTTCTTGCCTCCTTGTGTTTCAACAGTTGTAATTTTTTTATTTTTTCAATGATGCAGTTGTATGAGGCCTCGTTTTATTCGAGATGAGTTGTACTTTATGGGGGAATAGTTTAAGCTCACTTATAAATAATTGTAGAATTTTTGAAAATTTTTTTGTTTCTTTTAAAAAAATGTTTACACCATTCAAATGTAAGATTAATTCTACAGGTTATTACGGTCGTGTGGATACCTAATATGTGTCTTTTTTTTTGTGTGTAATGTTGTGTAATTTTTTATTAAATATTTATTTTTATTTTATTTATTTATTTATTTTTTTTACTTTTATGTTTTTCACTTTTTTTTTAAAATCCCATGAAGGGATAACTGTGTTACTTTTTTTCTTTTACACTTAGTAATGTATTAGCATATTCATATATGTATAATCTATGTCAGTCTGACACAGGCCGTGATCAGGATAGCCCACAGTCTGCCCTGATCACTGGCTTGTTACACAGACAGCCCTGGGGCTACTCTAGGTCTCCAGGGCTGACTGTGCAGCCGTTCCCCGGGCTCTGTCGGGTCACCGGGCATTTCTGATCACCCGATTGCGCTGCGGTGATGAACTGCGGCAATCAAAGGGTTAAAGCACCGGGGAGCGGAGGTTTCCCCCACTCCCCGGTGCTCGCAGGAGCTGCTCTGGGATCAGGGCAGTGTAGTACAGCTCCGCTCTCAGCCCTGCTGCGGCGACGGGCGCTGCAGACTCCGATGTCTGCAGCGACGTCAAAAGACGAACGACCTGTGAAGTGCCCGCTGACAAAAGACGGTGGGCGGTCGTTAAGGAGTTAACATAAAAACATGAATTAAACAGGTCACTTTCTGATGACACATTCCCCTTTAAAAGAGGGATTGCTGAATGCCATTTTTAACGTATGCATCACCTTCTGATCATATCTGTCAAGCTATTAAAATTATTGTTGGACTATATGGCTAGAATGACAATTTATAATCCAATTAAGATAACATTGATTAGGGGCTCCTTGAAATGTACACTTTTGCAGTCACAGGACCAAATTAGACACTGGGAGAACCAAGTGGAAAGATCAGATCTCTCCATATGTGGCTAAGCTTTAAAATGCATATGACAGTAACTGAGATATCAAGAGCATATTCCTTAGACTGGAAATAACAAATCTCATTACGCACCCAGGCATGGAGTTGGATTAACTAATAGGCTTCCAGAGCCAGATGTTACAACTGTGACTGCTTTATTTTCCTGGAAAAAGGGATTACACATTGTTGATCCATTCGTAGGAAGGTATTTCCCTAGAAAGGAGCAAATCAAGAGATGATGTTCAGGCTCACAATTGCCAATAAAGATCCCTGTTGGCATGCCCTGAAATGTCTATGGAGCCGAGAAGGGGGTGCATTTTATATCTACTCTAAGCCCCTATTAGAGAGTAGTATCTGCTGGTATTTTGTGATGCTGGCATCAGGGTAGTAAATAGAGGAGACCGGACTCACAACCAGATCAAAGCCCCCCAACCCCCTAGAGCTGGCTCATGTCATCGTGCCAACTTGCAAACGAGAATGTTCATCCTCCTAACCATCCCGGGTAACATAAAAGGGACTTGTGGCCTTTTTGTCTGTTTCTTCATTTATGATTAAACCGAAAATAAAATATATTTCATAAAGAAACAAAAATTATGATCTTTATTCAATTAATAAAAATACATAAATATAAAACAAAACACATAATTATAAACAGACAACAGACAAAAAAGGGTTAAAATACATTAAAGAAAAAAGGACAAATGTGAAAAGAAAGAGAAAATTGTTGGGTGTGTCAGACAAACATCTTAATGATATAATGGAAACTATAATGTGCGTATATATACAGTATATATATATATATAATAATATAAATATCTATATTATTATACACAAGCATTAAATATCTAATCTATCTATTATAAATTATTATTATATATATATATATATATATATATATATATATATGTACAGTTGAAACCAGAAGTTTACACGCACTATATAAAAAGACACATCTACATGTTTTACTCACTATCTGACATGAAATCAGAATAAACCTTCCCCGTTTTAAGTCAATTTAGGGACCAAAGTTATTTATATTTGCCAAATGCCAGAATAATGAAAGAGAGAATTTTTAAGGCATTTTTATTACTTTCTGCAAAGTCTAAAGTTTCCATCCATTTCATTAGTATTTGGTAGCTTTGCCCTTAAACTATATGACTTGGGTCAAACGTTTTGGATCCTTCCACAAGCTTCTCACAATAGTGGGTAGGAATTTTGGCCCATTCCTCCTGACAGAACTGGTGTCACTAAGCCATGTTTGGGGGTCGCCTTGCTCGCACCTGCCTTTTCAGCTTTGCCTATAAATGTTCAATAGGATTGAGATCAGGACTTTGTGATGGCTACTCCAAAATATTGACTTGGTTGTCCTTAAGCCAATTTGTAACCAGTTTGGCAGTAGCTTCAGGTCATTGTCCATTTAGAAGACCCATTTCCACCGAAGCTTTAACTTCCTGGCTGATGTCTTGAGATGTTGCTTCAGTATTGCCACATAACCTTCTTTCCTCGTGATGCCATTTATTTTGTGAAGTGCACCAGTCTCGCCTGCAGCAAAACAACCCCACAACATGATGCTGCCACCCCTGTGTTTCACAGTTGGGATGGCGTTCTTAGGCTTCCAAGCTTCTCCCTTTTTCCTCCAAACGTAACGATGGTCATTATGGCCAAAGAGTTAAATTTTAGTTTCGTCAGACCACAGGACATATCTCCAAAAATGTAGGTCTTTGTTCCTGTGCATTTGCAAACATGAATCCGGCTTTTATGTTTCTTTTGGAGTAATGGCTTCTTCCTGGTAGCGTCGCCTTTCAGCCCTTGTTGTTACAGTACTTGTTTCACTGTGGATAATGACACAATCTTACCAGCTTCTGCCTGCATCTTCACAAGGTCTTTTGCTTTTGTTCTTGGGTTGATATGAACATGTCGGACCAAAGCAAGTTAATTTCTGAGACACAGAACCTTTCTCCTTCATGAGCGGTCTGATGGCTGGACATTCCCATCTTGTTTGTTCTTGCATATAATTGTTTGTACAGATAAACGAGGCACCTTCAGTTATCTGGAAATTGCACCCAAGGATGATCCAGATTTGTGCAAGTCCACAGTTCTCTTCCTGATATCTTTGCCGATTGCTTTATACTTCCCCATGATGTTACACACAGAAGCAGTGTGTTTCTGGTGTGAATGAAAATACATCCACAGCTGTATCTCTAATTAACTCAGATGTTGCCAATAAACCTATCAGAAGCTTCCAAAGACATGACATCATCATATGGGCGGTCCCAAATAGTTTAAAGCCATAGTAATCCTAGTGTATGTAGTCTTTTGAATTTGGATAAAGTAATAAAAATGCATTAAAAGATTTTCTCTCCCTATTCTTGCATTTGGCAGAATGGGCCAAAATTTCTACCAACTATTGAGAAGCTTATGGAAGGATTTCCAAACGTTCGACCCAAGTCATACAGCGTAAGGGCAATGCTACCAAATACTAATGAAATGTATGGAAATTGTAGACTTTGCACAAAGTAATAAAAATGCCTTAAAAAAGTCTCATTATTCTGCATTTGGCAAATATAAATAATTTCAGTTCCTAATTGACCTAAAGCGGGGAAGGTTTATTCTGATTTCATGTCAGATAGTGAGAAAAACCTGCAGATGGGGCTTTTTATACAGTGTATGGAAACTTCTGGTTTGAACTGTATATCTTTATCTCTTCCTGCTCCTGCGGAACCATTATGGGATGATTTTAAGATTGGATTTACAGATTTGACATGTTTTTAATTATATATAAATCTACGCCTACTCTTATATCTTGGGCTCGTAACGGCAGGTGGAGGAGATATATATACACACACACACATTAAATTTTCCATACTTATTATACCATTAATACTACTAATCAATTGTTTGTCTGACACACCCAGCAATTTTCTCTTTTTTGTCCTTTTGTCTTTCATGCATTTTAACTCTTTTTTTGCCTGATGTTGTTTGTTCATAGTGTTATGTTTTAGGGTACGTTCACACAACGCAATTGCAGGCTGTACTTCGGGGTGTAATAGTGCTGCAATGTGCCCAAAGTACGGCCCGCAATTACGGTAAAATCATAGTTCTCATTGAGTGCTATGATATTACTGCGTATTCCATGACGTGTACCGCGCGCCCGGCAAAAGAAGTAACGCGTCACTAATTAATGGCACTTACGCCACGGGGAAAGGGGAGGTGAATGGGGGCTGAACCAGAGCACTGTGGGAAGTACACACTGGCCAGCACGTACCTTCCCACTGAGGCTTATAGCGGCACAGGTGTGCGGCGTCATACGCAGTGTGAATTCGCCGTTAGGGTATGTTCACATGGCGTAATTGCGGCGCACATTTTGCCGCATATTAAGCGCAAATACGCAGCAAAATTACGCCATGTGAACGTACCCTTAACAGTGAATTCACAGTGCATATGATGTGCGCCACAATTATGGTAATCTATAGCTCTCATAAAAAAACTATGGATAACGCCTCGTCCCCCCGCGCGTTCAGATAAGTGACATGTCAATTATTCGCAGCGACTACGCACCGCGAGTAATGCGTGCTTCGGGAGTACGCGCTGATCAGCGCGACTCCCAAACAATCCGGCGTATTGCGGTGCGTACTGTATGCGCCGCAATTACGCAGTGTGAACATAGCCTTAGATTTTGTTACCTTCTTTTCATTACTTGAATAATGATTGTTATTAGTTTATGTTTGTTTTTTGTCTGTTTCTTCATTTGGTAATATTGCGGTGGACAACAAGCGGCCATTATTGGTTCATCCTACCTGTATAGAGTAAGGTTGGTGTGACTCTCTGGCAATGTGCTCCATAATGGGTGCTGTGTTTGCTTCTATAGCACATATGCCTCCAGATTGGCCTAACTGACCACTGTTTAAGAAATACGGCTGACAATTCCTACAGGGGTTTTGCCATCACAAACACTCATGGTATATCAATAGGATGTGGCATCAATGTCAAATAGGTGCAGGTCCTACCCATGGGGAACTGAACCCAGGCTTGGACTGGCCAACAGGGGAATAGGGGAAACCCCTGGTGGGCCACTGAGCATGGCGGAGCTGGAGTTGTTTTTTAACTTCATATACATCCACAAAAGAGGCAACAAAAGCACAGAAAGAAAGGCAGAAAGCAAGAGGCAGAGTATAGGAGGCAGGTACAGTCATTTATAGTAGCTGCAGGGTTGGCCCTAAGCACCCCAATCCGACACTGCCTGAACCTATCTTCAGAATGGGCCAACAAAGCTCCCTGTTCTGAATGGAGAAGTGGCCCACTACTTCTCTGTTTATTTCAATGGAAGGTCCCAATACAGCCTAATGTGACTGCTCAGCTATACTCAGAGCTCCAATTGTAATGAAGGGAGAGAGGCACGTAAGTTTGGCCACTTGTTTATTCAGAGTAGGAGTCTGGGGGCCCGCTCTGGAGATAGGTTCAGGTCCCAGAGAAGGGGTTTTCTGTTTCGAACAATTCATACTTGTGATAAAGGTCCATAAAAAGAAGCCGATTGTATAGTGTTCCCCTGCTGGGACCCACAGCAATCAGCTATAATCTACACAGAAACCCAACAATAAGAGCTATGGATTACTGCAATTGTGGCACGCATCTCACCATAATGATATAATAATAATAATCTTTATTTATATAGCGCCAACATATTCCGCAGCACTTTACAAATTCAAGGGTAAACGTACAGACATATTAAGCACAAATATGCGGCGAAAGGCATGCCGAAATTACGCCATGTGAACATACCCTAAGAGTATGTTTACACGGGCAAATTTCGGCATGCACTTCATCGTATTTGCGCTCTAATGTGAGCGAGATGCACGCCGAAATTATGGTAATCCATAGAGAACTATGGATTACGCCTCCTCTCCCCCGGCGTACAATATGATCATATTGTTCGAGCGGGGAGATAAGTGACATGTTAATTACTTGTGGTGAATTCGCGCCGCGGGTAATCCCCCCCCCCCCCACGCGCTGTGGGAGTACTGTACGCACCGCAATTACACCGTGTGAACATGGCAGAAGTAAATATGGGTTCATTTTCTATTTTTGCACAGTGAGAGATAGTATGGAGTTTTTTGGGGGGAGAAAACCTCTTTAAAGGGAATGTGTCATCAAAAAATGACTTATTGTTTAACTCACATTTTTATGTTGAACACATTTTTTAGGAATTTTTGGTTATGTTTTTTTTTAATTTTCCAGATCACTTTCAGTATTTTTTTTTAATAATTCCTAAGTTCTGCAGTTTTCAGTTTGGCCACTAAGCCTAATAATAGCTTCAATAAACAATAGAAGGAACCAATTTAACAGCTAAATAGCTTAGTCCATATTTTATTGCAATATCCAACACAGACGTGACACACGTATATTGTATAAGCATAAAAAGTTTTCTGCATGCATGCATAAGAAAGGTATCCTTTACCTGTGATACAACGCTGCATAAGCAGTAGTGAGGAGCTGCTCAGACACCGGCCGTACACTCAAGATGCAACGTTTCGAGAGTCCCTGCCCTCTTTGTCAAGCGTTGTATCACAGGTAAAGGATACCTTTCTTATGCATGCATGCCGAAAACCTTTTATGCTTATACAATATACGTGTGTCACGTCTGTGTTGGATATTGCAATAAAATATGGACTAAGCTATTTAGCTGTTAATTGGTTCCTTCTATTGTTTATTGAAGCTTGAAATACTACGGGGCAAGAGGAAACCCGGATAAGGCACCAGGGCATGACATGCAAAATTTCTATAGCGGTAAAGGATTTAACTGACACTAAGCCTAATAAAAGTCTGACACTTCTTGTTCTGTTTAGAGAGTTTTTCAGCAGTGTCTGCTCATTATCAGCACAAAGATGGTCAAACTGAAAGGAGACACCAGTGTGTACAGATAACACAGGATCCACCAGTCACAATAGGGGATGTCACAGCTCCCCCTCTCCCCTCCCTTCACAGTGAAAACTATCCTATAGACGTCTATGGGACAGAAACTGTCTTAAGAATCCAATGGGCATGAAGCTGCTGTAAAGTATCTCTCTGACTGCTGTGCAAGCAGTGCAAGCAAGAATGTCTTACCCACAATCACATATAGACGGCCGAATAGAGAAATCTACAATCAGGAAATAAAAACGACTGAGAGGAAAACAAAAAACAAAAAAAAAAATGGACGACAGATTCCCTTTAAAGCCTTCAAATGCAAGTGCACAAAAAATCTAAAAGTAGGAAGTGAGTAAATGTACTGACACCATGGACATTGAACAACAAGACCACCTCTACATCCATAGGACCCGCTTATCAGATTCCCTTTGATGTGGACAACAGAGATATAACAGCTCTGAAAAGTTTTACCAGGCACTTTGTGATTCCTCCAGGAGAAGAATGAATCACCCAACCGTGCTCTTTAAGATGAGACAGGTAATATATCTCTAGATGTTTTTCCTTTAAGCCGGAGCTAAGCATTACAGGAACTATTTATATACCAGAGACCTCACGCCTTGCTGTGCTCCACTGACAAAGCCTACATCTTACATAACCCGAGTCGGGTATGTAGAAAACACCAGGTCTACTCATGAACATAGAGAAGGAAATGAGCAATAGGTTCTGGTATCACAATTTTTTTTCTTACCATTTACATGAACAAGTATGAACATGAACGTGTGTTTCTAAGGGTCGATTAACAATTCTAAGGACTATTGTCTTGGGATTGAGCCATATATGTAAAGCAATGCCATTCTGATATGCATCTGTTGTGTCCATGAAAGGCTCACTATGATTTAGAGAAGAAGGTTGAGAAGGAAACCTTGTGTGCTCGACTTTCACAGAGGGCTTTAAGAAGTTCAATGAGTCTTCTAATTATACATTTAAAGAGTTGGTGCCATTAGTTGCCAAGGTATGGTTTTACAGGGATGTCTACCACGTTTCCAGGACATTTGTAGGTCACAAGTATACAAGAACCCAATGGAAGAGGGTCAAGAGGATCGTTATTTGGGTTTTTTTGCCTTCCTCTGGATCAACACCTTAGCACAACAGGCTGAACTGGATGGACGTCTTGTCTTTTTTCGGCCTTACAAACTATGAAACTATTTTATTGGCCTACTATTTAATTCTGTTCCAATGAGCGGGCCGTGCAGAGAACAAGCCAACTCGGGGCTGGACCAATGGGTTTGTGGTAGAATGTTCTCATTCTATAGATGAGGATTGTCAAAATTTGCATTCCATTTGGTATTGGCTCTACTGGGGTGCGGAGTCTTAGGGAATCTCTGGTTTTCTGCAGAAAGATCCTCACAATCAGGTCACAGATGGGCAGCAGTAGCGCTGAGACAGTGGTGACATAGAAATTAAGGCAATGATCAGTACCAGGATCATGCGAAACAATGTTACGGCCAGCACAGTAGTCCTTACTAATTCTTCAAAGGTACCCCTTCAGAATGCAGCAGATCGCCTGTTGGGAGCAGTCCAACTCCCACATCAAGCTTATCCAAAAAGAATGCAATAAGGCATCAGCATATGGGTGTCCTTTATTCTTCATCCCAGTACATCAAAACAGCAACGTTTCGACTCACAATCCGAGTCTTTCTCAGTACCAGGGTGGCAGCCAGTATACATCATGCTTCAGGAGAAGACAGAACCATGGACAGGAACCAGTTCAAGGGTCAAAGCCTGGTGCCAGGCAAGAAGCGCAATCCAAAGAATATGGCAGGAAGAAGGATAAGAACAAAGCCCAGGTCAGGATCAGGAATAGTCATAGTCAGTAGCAATGCATATAAACGTACCTAAATAGTCAGTCATATCAAGGTCCTTTAAAGGGGTTGTCTCACTACATTGATTTATCTTACCTCAGTCCTGTTTTCTTGGTTTCACTTTGAATTCAGGGGCATGTTTACTGGCTTCTACTAGGCTGCAGTAGAAGCTAGGTCTGTAGCTATAGCAACCAGTGCTGGCAGCTTATCCGTACAGGTCTGTAGCTATAGAGACCTGAGGAGCTGATGCAGCCCATACAAGAGGTGATATCTCAGAATAGGTAGGACACTGTTAATGGACATATATTGCAAAGTGACTTGTTTTTGCAAGATCTTTAACATAAAAAGCAAACCTTGTAGTGAGACAACTTTAAATAAACCAATGGTGGTGAGGTCATATTCTGGTACTGGTTGCTTTGGCAACTGGACTCCAAAAATAGGGGTCTAGTGGGTGTGATGTGAACCCTAAGGGGGACATGTATGAAGATCGGCGCGTCGAAGCGCCTGTTTTCTTTTTTTCCATTTTTTACCGTGAAAACTGCGCCTGATGTATGCCGGCGCCAAAGTGCGCTCATACATGTGGTGCAAACTTCGACGCCTCCGTCAGACAGACCGCATAGAAATAGGTCTGCCTGTCGGAACTTTAATGCGCCTCACTTTGCCGACACGCATTCATACAAGCGTCGGAGTTTTCGAATGTGGTGCCTCCCGCCCCAGAACGCCCTTCATGTTAGGCGCATTACAAAGTGGCGAACCTGGCGCCTAACAGCGCATTAGGTGCGTCCGACGGCGGAGCCGGCACCATGAGGCGCATTATACGCCTGAAAATGTGTGTAAACTCCGATCATACATGTCCCCCTTAGTGTACAAGGTAGATTGACGCATTCATACAAGCGTCGGTTAGTTTTCGAATGTGTGGTCCCGTCCAAAGAACGCCTCATGTTAGGCGCATTACAAAGTGGCGAACCTGGTGCAGAACCCTATTAATTCAATATATATGTAAAGAGCACATTTTGTAAATAAATGCTCATATACTTACATGCCTTATGGTAAATTCATATTCGCTCCCTGTTGTGACCCCCCAGCTGTAATCTGTGTGCATTAAGTGTTCTGTTACCCTACTGAACCACCTCAGTTGATAAAAAGTATAAGGCTATGTTTACACGGCTTATTTGCGGGGCGTAATTACGCCCCGCAAATAAGCCGTGTAGACGGAGGCGGGAGCGGGAGCAGGGGGCCGGCACCTCACCGGCCCATAGACTTTCATTACCATCAGTGCATATACGCCGCTAGTAAATGACATGTCACTTATCTGCCCCCACGGCGGATTCATCGAGCGGGGAGAGGAGACGTAATCCATAGTTCTCTATGAGAACTGTGCATTACCGTAATGACTGGGACGTATCCCAGCCGCAATTCGTGCACTACGGCGCGTAATTACGGACTGAAATACGTCCCATTTTAATCCATGTGAACATAGCCTAACACAGTGCCTATTCAACTCAATGGATTGTCTGTGTAATGCGGGACAGGTCAACAGAATGAGATGTACCCTTGTAGCTGATGTCCACTGGCCAACAGGATTCTGAAGAGGGTGCCCTTTTTAAAGTGGTTTTCTCCTTTCAGGCATTTATGACTATTTCAATAGGATATGACATAAAAATCCAATAGGTGCGAGTCCCACCTCTAGGACCTGCACCTATCCTGAGAACAGGCCCCACGGATTTCCCTGCAGAATGCAGAAACTACAATAACACAACAATGTACATGTTTGCATCTCACAACTGTATCTCAGGAAAGCTTCTACTGTAAATAAAGGCATGTTAATAGTGAAACAGAGTAGAGCAAAAGATATAGCAGTCCCATAACTTAGTGACAGTCAAGTAGGGTCCCACATGGTCACAGTGGAGACCTTGTACAGTTCCCATTCAACTTCTTTGACCAGTAAACAAATCTTATTTAGAGTTTCCTTAGTTTTATTCTGAAGCTCCATGACTCAAGCCGTTCGTATCTGGAGTGCTACCTCTATGTCCAATATGGTTTGGTCAAACTCACATAATTATAATTTATAGCAATTGCAGTAACCTCTTCCCTGTTATTATAATGAGGAGATCCTTGAGGAAGGTGTTCCTTTCGAAGGTCACATTTGCAGGTGTCTCCAAACATCCTGTATTTATCCTGCTTAATGAAGTGACCAAACCCAGAGCACTGACCTCGAATAGACCATTTACGTAATTAGTCCCGGTAAGTCTAGTTATTAACATTATGTAATTAGAGTTTTTCATCATCATCACCATCTTGTATTTTAGCTTTGTTTTATATGGAACCATAATAGCAGGCTTGGACTGGCCCACAGGGAAGAATAGAAAAAACCCCAGTAGCACCCTGGGTATGGTGGGCCCCAAGGTGGCAGGCCTTAAGCGACTTTTCTGAGAGAAACCCAGAAGAAGAGAGGCAGTGTAAAAGAGTCATGTTCAGTATGTGCAGTCATGTACAGAAGCTGTAGGATGGACATCAAGAATTGACTTCACAGGTGGGCTCCAAGAATCAACTCCACTGGTGGACTACAGGAATTATCTCCACTAGTGGGCTCCACAAATCATTTCCGCTAGTGGTCCCCAAGAATGGTCACTGGTGGACCCCAAGACTCTTTCCTGGAGGGCCACACGAATCAACGCCATTGGTGGACGACAGGAATTATCTCCACCCGGAGGGGCAGACATGCTTGTGGGGGGTGTAGGGGCAGCGGGGTTATTGTAGGTTATAGGCGATCCTGAAGAAATGGGTTTTCAGATTGATTTTGAAGCTGGAGAAAGTGGAGGAGAGTCTGATGTGTTGGGGCAACGAGTTCCAGAGTGTGGGGGAAGCACGAGAGAAGTCTTGGAGACGGTTATGTGAGGAGCTGATAAGAGGAGAGCAGAGAAGAAGGTCCTGTGAGAAGCGGAGATTGCGTGAGGGGAGGTATCTGGAGATTAAGTCAGAGATGTATGGAGGGGAGAGGTTATGGAGAGCCTTGTAGGTCAGGGTTGGTAATTTGAACATATTAAAAAGCTTATGTGGAAAGACAATAAATTACTAATAGACTGTTGGGGTGCTTTCACATGGTGCAGTTTTGTGTTGGTTTTGATGAGTTTTTTCACTTGCAGTCCTTCACAGCAATTAAACTGCCTTTAATGCCACCAAGCTTCTTTCAGTTATCCTAATTGTTTAGAAAGTTGTTACAAGTTGTCACTGATGCCCCTGCGACCCTCGTCCCGGGTCGCAGGCGCATCCGTGCCCCCACTCCAAGCGGCGCCCCCTCCCGCACCTCGGGTCCGGGGTCCACTCACTCCTCTGCCCCTACCAATAGCCACTTACCCGGCCACGCTCCTGCTCTGTCTGTCTCTGTCCCGCGGCGCGCGCGGCCCCGCTACCTAGGGCGCGCGCCCCGGCAGTGCGAAATTTAAAGGGACAGTGCACCGGTAATTGGCCATTGCTGGGCACTGTTCCTATTTAAGTCCGGCCTCTTCCTGGCTGCCTTGCCGGATCTTTGTGCCCTTGCCTACAGTGAAAGTGGTCCAGTAAGCCTTGTTCTGATCTCCTGTGTACTGTGTACTGTACCTCCTGCCTGTCCTCGACCACGAATCTTGCCGCCTGCCCTGACCTTCTGCCTGTCCACGACTACGAACCAGAGCCGCCTGTCCTGACCTTCTGCCTGTCCCCGACTACGAGCCTGTCTTACGTATCTGTACCTCGCCTACCCTTAGCCGCCACTGCAGGCAAGCCCCGCCAGTGGAAGCGACCTGGTATATTCCCGCCGCAGCAAGTCCATCCCGCTTTGCGCCGGGCTCTGGCGAATACCGGGACCTACTTAGATTCCGCTCCCTGGTGTGGGCTTCCACCATCGCCTGCAGTGGTCCAGCGGATCCACTACCAGACCGTTACACAAGTGAGTAATCAATTATTGTGTTTAAAGTCTTGTAGATTCTAAGGTTATGTCTACACTGCATCGAACAAAAAATGGCCTGAAAGCGGCCGTTTTTTTCTCCGATGCAGGACAGTGGCTTTTATCGCGCTTTGTGGAAAAAACATGGTCACTTCTTGTTTTCCTGACGTCCCCCGTACAATAGTATTGTATGGGAAGACAGCAAGAAAACGAGAAGCGCCGGTGTATTATACAACATGTTGTATAATATGCCGTTGCCGAAAGACGAGCTGTGTAGACAGCAGCTCGTCTTTCCTATTGCCGGCTATGGGGCCGCAGGACTATCGTATCTTCAGCGCTTTTAAACAACGAAAAGCGCCGAGGATACGATTGTTTTTCTGTGCAGTGTGGACATAGCCTAAGGCTGCTTTCACACAGCGCAGTTTTGGTGCAGTTTTAACTGCGCTCCAATTAAACTGCCTTTATTACCAGCAAGCTTCTTTCACTTATCTAATCTGTTTGGAAAATGAGTAATCAATTTGTGTGTTTGTAATCCACCAGACTTCCAACACAGTCATTGATTACTTGAAACAATTTCTTTCTAAACAATTTCTTTCAATGTCTTTCTGAATAATTCAGAGTACTGAAAGAAGTTTGCTGGTAATAAAAGCAGTTTAATTGGAGCGCAGTTAAAACTGCACCAAAACTGCGCTGTGTGAAAGCAGCCTTAACAACATAACTGATCACTCACTTGTAACACCTTTACAAACAATTTAGATAATTGAAAGATAAATAGAAATAAAGGCAGTTTAATTACTGTACAGTATTGTAAGTGAAAAAACTCACCAAAACCGCCACAAAACCGCACCGTGTGAAAGAGAGAAACTTGCTTGAGAACATATGACCAATAGAGGGTATGTTCACATTACATAACTGTGGACCATACTTTGGGGTGTAATTGCGCTACAATGCGCCCGGAATAGAGCCCGCAATTACGGAAAAATCATAGCGCTCATTGAGTGCTATGATTTTACAGCGTATTTCCCGACAAGTACTGTGCACCAGGAGAAAGAAGTAACATGTCATTTCTTCCCACCACTTAAGCGACGGTGAATATGAAAGTGAATGGGGGTCAGCACAGAGCTCTTCAGAAGCATGCACTGGCCAGGTTCTCCGGAGAGTGGACCCCATTCAAAGAAAGGTGTGTCTAAACGCTTTTTTCTCTCATCAACCTCTGTGTCATATATGTCAAATGGCATTAACCTTGAGGTGAAATTCCCAACCAATACTTGTTAGGACACATAGAGGCCCTCTAAGTCCATCTCTGACTAGTAAAAGCCTCTGTTGGGTCTGATTTTGAATAGATTTCTGAACAGGCGTCTGATAAATAGCAATAATATGACAGTGGATTCTGCCGAAACACTGTGGGGCACATTTATTATGTGTCTTAGATAGTTTCTAGACACTTCTTAGACAAAAGTGAGGTGGTCTCACTAAAAGAGGCGGGGTCAAACATGCACCAAAAAATAAAGAAAATGTTGGTGCAATTGGTGGCATAAAGTAAATGAACTCATAGAAGGTTTGAACCCAGACTATAGAGAGTAATGAGAGTACAACTGATCTATGTCCACAGTGGTCTGCAAAGTGCGGCCCTCCAGCTGTTGGGAAACTACACCTCCCATCATGCATTTATATAATCAATATCAGTGGGCATGATGGGAGTTGTAGCTTCCCAACAGCTGGAGAGCCGCAGTTTGCAGACCACTGGTCTAGTCTAAGTTTACACTATTGCTAGACAGTATGGATAAATCCGCCCCAATACCCTTGATAGACTGTATGTTTCATCTTTGACAAGGCTCCACAGTACAGAATAAGCTTTTCAGAGCTGGTGGTATCAGAAGACTAGCGGCAGACGTTAGCTTTTTTGGATAGCTCCTGCTACTCATTATATACCTTCTGTAAAGGTAAAAGGGGATCTGTTCACCCAACTGTTTCTCCCCTTTCCCAGAAACAAAGGGCCACAACTAAGAAACTGTTAACCTATGGCCAAAACATTTTGTTTTAGACCTAAACAGGTTCATAGATGTGGCCCAAAGTGCAGGCCTATCCTGTATGGTAAAGGGGTTGCTTACCTTGGACTATCGGTTAGGTGGGTTTTCTTTATACAATTTCATGACAGAAGGTCCCATTTCTGGGACCCCCACCAATCAGTTGTAATCATGGAGGGAATCTGACCATAAAGGTGAAATGCATCATCACACGTTGCCTGTAGGAACCAAACGGCTCTCCATGTCCTGCTAGATTTTTTTCCATCATTTTTAACAGAATCTGGTCTGAAGGCTCCAAATGGAATCTCCAACACAGATGAGAACTGAGCCCTTTCCTGCCTTATTTATTGCTTTGAAGAAAGTGATAACATTATGTAAATAAGCAATAAATTTATATGTAAAATCCATGATTCAGATAAATAGTTAGGCCATGTCCCAACGGCACGGGTTTTCGGCCTGTTTTCTCAGCCGGTTTGCGGTTTTGCAGACCGCCTGAAAAACCGTCCGAAAATGAGCACAATTGTGCTCTATGGAAAACCCGTGCAGCAGTCCGGCGGTTTTGCCGCCCGCAGTCCGGCGGCAAAATGTTAAACATGTTCATTCTTCCGTCCGGTTTCCGGACGGAATATGAACAACTCAATGGGAGGGGGGAGGGCTGTTCTCCGCTCATCGGTCTGTTTGTCTGTTTTCGGTTTTTGAACTGTTTTTGGTACTGTTTTTGTCCCGGTTTTCCCACCGTTTTTTGGACTGTTTTGGGACTGTTTTTCAATCTCCAAAAATACACCCAGTACAGGTGGGATTATTCTTCACTTTTTTGTGCAAAAACCGAAAACCGCCCAAAAAACGTGTCAAAAACTCTCCCACTGATGAGAATGGGAGACACCCCAACTACCTCTCCGTTAAAAACAGAGGTTTCGAGGCTCATTCTTTAGTTATATCTGAGTCCCACCTCTGAAACTCCCACCTATCTGCAACTGAGGGCATATCCTGGTGACAAACCATTAATGTCTGAAATGAGTCAACCCCTTTAAGGAGCTTTTCACGGTGCATTTTAATTTTCCAGATCCCATGAAGCAATGTGGTATGTACGACACATTTAACATATACTATGACTATGTGTAAAATATCTAGAATTGTCTAGAATTGTTATGACGTCCTGCATGGAACACATCTCATGATATCTTGAGACATCTATAAACATGTATGGAAACCAGTTTAAAGTAAAGCGAGAGATGTTCTTCACATCTGCGGTGAGGAATCTTTTGTGAATACTCGGGAGAAAGGAACTGCTAAGAATGGTCCCTTTAGCTTCGCTTCCGAATGTTATAGCTCATTGGTAATCTTTGAACTTTGTGTGGGTGGCAGAGGCTCCCTAGGGAGAAGAAATGAATAAAAAAGAGTGAGATTATGCAAAAATCATTGAAATGAATGGAGAAGATAACTTTACCCCTAAAAGAAAAACATTATGGCTAGATTCTAGAGTCACTCGGAGGAATGGCCCGCTGCTCAAAACCACACATTTAGTCTAATGGAAGAAAACTTTCCATCCCGGAAAGAATGAATACAGCCTGCTTTAAGAAATGACCTAAACAAAACCTCCTTTAAGACCAGGGTGAGGAGGTGTGTTAAATATGAGACCACAGAAATGTCTGTGAGACAGTCAATATAGTGAGGTAACTAGGAGGTAACTAGGAGGTACCCAAAGAACCCTAAGCAGTGTTTCTTCCTTTCTCAAAATGGCTCAAGTAAGACCTATAAAAATACGTGTAGAAGAAAAGTAGAGAGTGAGTTATAACCTTTTTACATGGGCCAATGATCGGGCGAATGAACATAATGTATGCTGAAATAAATACAGGCAGTCCCCAAATTACTCCATTCCGACTTACATCTGTCCCCTAGTTACAAACGGAGACTTATGGGGCATGCTGGCACTTGTCGTTCCATGTTCCACAGCAGATAGTAGCTGTGGAACGACAAGTTCCAGCATGCCACAGCAGCACATGAGGTGAAAATGAGGTGAAATCTTCTTAACAGGGGCACAAACAGCAAAACAAATGTAAAAACCCTTCCCTGCACTATCCAAAACTAAAAAAAAACTTTTGTGTTGGAGTTACATTTAATAAATATACCTGTTCCGACTTACACACAAATTCAACTTAAGAACAAACCTACAGTCCCTATCCCGTTTGTAATCCGGGAACTGTCTGTACTAATTGTGCTATGTCAGTCATGGGAAGAGAATTCATGAGAAATGGATCCTACTGGCAAATGACTGAGTTCAAAGTCAAGTCCAAATGTTTCCATGATGCTAACATCTCATTTGTGGTCTTCTTCGATATAATCAATCAGTTTTTAGTAGAGCAGATTTAAGTGAATGATAAACTAGCCGTGCTCTGAGTTAGACATTTAAGGCGACAGTTATGATTTTTGGCCCAGGCACTATTTTTTTGCACACATTAGTAATGTAGAATAGGCTGTGGGTCATAGATTTAGCGCTTTCTAGCTACAAAGCGACACTTCAGGCTCAGGTAAACCACTTTTAATTCCTTAAGGACTGCGCACCGTCTTTTGATGTCGGGCATTTCATATCGTTCACCTGCAGCGACGTCTTTTGGCGTCGCTGCAGACATTGGAGTTTGTGGCGCCTGGCGCTGCAGCAGCGCTCGAAGCGGGACTATACTACACAGCCCTGATCCCAGCGAGGCTCCTGCAAGCACTGGGGAGCGGGGGAAACCTCCACAGCCCGGTGCTTTAACCCTTTGATTGCTGCAGTCAGTGACCGTAGCGCAATCAAAAGGTTTCCCTGCTCTGTGGGGTGATTGGAACGCCCAATGACCCGACAGAGCCCGGGGAACGGCTGCACAGTCACCCCTGGAGTCCTAAAGTAGCCCAAGGGCTGTCTGTGTAACAAGCCAGCGATCAGGGCAGACTGTGAGCTGTCCTGATCACTGCCTGTGTCAGACTGACACAGATTATAATGTATTAGCATATATGAATATGTTAATACATTACCAAGTGTAAAAAAAAGTATGTTCTCCCTTCATGGGATTTAAAAGAAAAGTAAAAAACATAAAAAGTGTAAAAAAAAAATAAAATAAAAAGAAATAAACAAATAATTGTGCATACATTACACACACAAAAAAACCCTACACACATTAGGTATCCACACGACCTTAATAACCTGTAAAATTAATCTAACAAGTTATTAAGTGTAAAATGTGAATGGTGAAATAAAAAAAAATAAAAAAATGTGAATAAAAAAAAATTCTGTAATTATTTATAAGTGAATTTAAACTATTCCCCCATAAAGTACAACTCGTCTCCCATAAAAAGAGGCCTCATCCAACTGCGTCATTGAAAAAATAAAAAAGTTACAACTGTTGAAACGCAAGGGGGCAAAAACCAAAACAATGTGCCTGGATTTGCCATACTGACACTATAAATCTATAGCTAGCTTCCTATGGTTGTAGTGTGCCCCGCCTCCCGCACCCCCCCCCCCCCCCCCATCTCAGGCGCATTACAAAGTGCTGTGGGCGCTCTACAATGTGCCTGATACTGGAATGTGCCTGTTTAAAAGTAGTGAATGGGGCTGCGCTAGTTTCCGGGATGAAAAGACGCCACACTTCTGGCGCAGCCCCATTCATACATGTCGCCATTGATGTATCTGATGGAGACATAGACCTAAGTAGAATCCATATTGTAGGAGTCTCTGGTTTCCGGGAGGAATTTTTCAATGACTATAAAATATATTGAAGGGTATTGATTTAAATACTTTTGGCTGGACTTTATCGTATAACCTTTTTTGTAAGTGCTTTTGGCCACATTAAGAAGATCAACCGCGGCCACTGTTACTGTATTGCCATAACCTGTTACTGTTATATCTGTAATGAAATATGCTCATTGGTGTGAAGTCATATCTTATAACCATACTATATTGATAATGTGGAAGACACGGAAACATTCGATATCTGGAAGTGTTGGTTTCTGCAGAATGAGCAAACCTGTCAAAAAGTAGGTAATTGGCCCTTTTAAGATGCCCAAAGGACAAGACAAGTGGATCCCATGCTACCTTTTTTTAGGCTATAGTGGGAAAATAAGCATTTGATATACTGGCAGTTTTCTAAAATTTTCCCACCTACAAAGAATGGACAGGTCTGTAATTTGTATCATAGGTATACTTCATCTGTGAGAGAATCTAAAAAAATTCCAGAAAATCGCATTGTATGATTTTTAAATAACTAGTTTGCATTTCATTGCATGAAATAAGTATTTGATACAATAGAAAAACAGAATTTAAAGGGGTTGTCTCACTACCTTGATTTATCTCACCTCAGTCCTGTTTTCTTGGTTTCACCTTGAATTCAGGGGTGTGTTTACTGGCTTCCACTAGGCTGCAGTAGAAGCAAGGTCTGTAGCTATAGAACCCAGTACTGGCAGCCTAGCAGGAGAGATCAAAAAGGTCTGTAACTATAGCGACCTGAGGAGCTGATGCAGCCCATACAAAAGGGGATATCTAGGAATCTGTTAATGTACATATATTGCAAAGTGACTTGTTTTTGCAAGATCTTTAACATAAAAAGCAGCAATCCCTGTAGTGAGACGACCCATTTAATATTTGGTGCAGAAACCTTTGTTTGCAATTACAGAAGTCAGACGTTTCCTGTAGTTCTTGACCCAGTTTGCAGTCACTGCAGGGATTTTGGCCCACTCCTCCATACAGATCTTCCCCAGATCGTTCAGGTTTCGGGGCTGTTGCTGGGCTACATTGAGTTTCAGCTCCCTCCAAAGATTTCCGATTGGGTTCAGGTCTGGAGACTGGAAAGACCAGAGATCACACGTTTCTCGGCGTGTTTTTGGAGCTTTTTTCGGTGCGGTTTTTGCCCTGCATTATTTTATGGGTAAAACAGCGTAAACCTGGTCCAAAACCCTTTGTCAAAAACCTTTCTAAAAACGGTTTCGACGAGGTTTGATGTTTTTTGGGCCCGCTAAAAATCAGTGTCATAATAGCATCCAAATAAGCTGTGTGTACGTACCCTAAGAGAGAGAGGGAGATAGAGAGAGACAGAGATGAAGAGAGAGAGAGGGAGACATATAAAGAGAAAGAAAGAAAGAGAGAGAGAGAGATGAAGAGAGAGAGGGAGACAAATAAAGAGAAAGAGACATAGAGGAAGAGGGAGAGGGAGACAGAGAGGAAGAGAGAGAGGGAGACAAATAAAGAGGGAGAGACAGAGAGGAAGAGAGAGAGGGAGACAGAGGAAAGGAGAGAAAGAAAGAGGGAAAAAGAGAGAGAAAGAAAAAAGGAGAAAATAAAGAGAAAGAGACATAGAGGAAGAAGAGAGGGAGACAGGAGAAGAGAGAAGGGGACAGAGGGAAAGAGAGGGGGGGAGACAGGGGGAAAGAAGAAGAAGAGGGGGACAGAGGAAGAGAGAGAGAGAGGGAGGGAAGAGAGAGGGAGGGAGAGAGGAAGAGAGAGAGGGAGACAGTGAAAGAGAGAGAGACAGAGAGGAAGAGAGAGAGAGGGAGACAGGAAAGAGAGGGAGCAGAGAAGAGAGCAAAAAAAAAGAGGAAAAGAGGGGGGAGACACTTCCAGCCAAATATTCACTTTGGCTAAAATCTTGCTTACAGTCACTGTTTCTATGAGAATGGGAACCGTGATGGCAGTGCTGGAGCCATTAAACGATGGACACTAATGGTGCGGCACTCCCAGATTTAAATTTGGGGCTTCCCAGTGTTGTGGTGTCTGACATTTTGACAGAAAGAATAGGATAGCATGCTGCTCTACTCTTCTCATCAAATCTGATGGACCTACCCATGGAGGCTCCAAAAACCAACCTTTAAAGGGTTTGTATAATATAATGTCCAGGGACAGAGACAGGGGGTTTACTTCTTTAAAGTTTTAGTTTTCCCAAAACCACCCAACACTCTCAGTTGTAATTTTTTGACATCCTCACCTGCCTTTCCATCAATACTTTTTTTTCCCTCAAAGACAAAAGGGTTGGTGGTTTTTCGTGGGCAGGCTCAAAATTTCAAAGGTAATAATTTTATTGTCCCACTTAACCTAAGGGAAATCTGTTTTGGGTAAAAACCTAAGTCATTAAAATTTCCCATTAAAATCTGCAGGTTCAGTCTCGCCCCACCACAAGACTTTCCCCTCAGTCCCAAAAAATCACATGAATAAACCTAAGCATTTGTGAAAAGAATGTCCTGTAACGCACCGAGACAGGATGCAGCCATTGTTTTTTAGCTGAAAACCCTTAAAGAAGCATGGATCACTGGTAATTCCCCTATAAGCCCGTCCTATTATATCTCTACACAAGTCAATTACTGTAAGGTCGCTCTAGCTCATTATCTACCTGCCCTTTCCACACCTACCACAACCTGTTGTTATTACAAATAGGAAATCTTCTACCGAGCTCTTCCTCCATCCCTGTTTATTCTATAAACATCTTATTTAATTTTCCTCAGGAAAAACCCCACAGAAAACCGATAGTCTGCAAATGAAAGACATAAGTTTTACCAAAACATCCCGAGCTAACACATGGGGTTCTGACCCAAAAAGTACTTTCCCAAAAAACTTTAAAAATTGTTTACGAAATCCCCACCCGGGGAGAATCTTGGGTGAATGAATACTAGATATTTTTAGCTAGTTTCCCTCTTCCCTTCTTTTTGGCTAGAAAATCTGAGGGTTTTTGAGGCAAAGATCCAAAGATCAGGTCATTTTAACTATTTTAATGACCCATGGGGCAGGGCTGCAGGGAGACTACCCCTGAGAAACCAGTTAGCTGGGGAAACAATTTGGGGGGGTCAGGCATGACATTTTTTAATTTTTGATTTCTACCTCTTTTCACTAGTTTCCTGCTGCGAGGTTCAAAAGGAAACCTTTTTTGCTTCAGCCCATCAATTGGGGTGACTGCCCCAATAAATGTTTTTGGTCCTTTTTTGAGTTACAAATCACTGAAATATATTTTTTTTCCCGCTGAAAAAATGGTGGTTTTTCCACCAGTTTTGATAAAGAAAAGGATTTAATTCCTTTACAATCAGAAAGGGAAAATTTTTATGAGACAAATAAAAGGTTAGAAACCCGGGTTTTTTTAAACCCCCTTTAAAGGGACCCAGCCTGTTTTACCACCTGACACACCCCTTTTTAAAATCTGACATTTGTTAAATTTATGTGAGAATAATTTTTTTGACACTTTTAACCTATCCATGTGTTCAGAGATTGTTTTTTCTCTTTGACAAAAATTTTTTGTTTTAAATTTTAGTAAGAAATTTTTTAAACCATCCCAATCCTTGTTTGATTGGAAAAAAAAAAAAATTTATGAAAATTTGGAAAAAATTTTGGCGATTTTGAAATTTTGAAAAAATTTTCTGGGGAAAAAACCCGAAAATTTTTCACCAAAAAAATATTTATAACAAGAAACTACCATAGCCCAAACTATGGGTTGGAAATAAATTTTTTAAAATGTTTTTTTTTTTTTTTTAAACTTTAAGAGGGTTTAGAAATTTAAAAGTAATTTTAAACATTTTCAAGAAATTTGCAAAAAACCCTTTTTTTTAGGGACCATTTCCATTTTCTATTTTGGTTTTTGAGGGGCCTGCTTTTTAAAGATCCCCCCCAAAAGAAAACCATCTAAGAAATAGACCCCTTAAGTATTTACAAAAACTTTTGGGAATTTGAAAACCCTTTAGATATTTCCCCCAGAAATTAAAGAAAAATGGGGGTGAAATTTCAAAATTTCACTTTTTTTTTCAGATTTTTCAATATTTTTAAACCCCTTTTTCACTGGGAAAACCCGGGAAATGTGACCAAGGGAAAAAGCAACTTTAAAAACAAATTTTCCCCCCGTCGCTTTTTTTTGAGATATCCCCCTATGTGGGCCCCAAGGGCATTATTTGGCTCAACCCCCCTAAGCCCCAAATAGGAGGACACCTACTTAAATCTGGGGTTTTCATTTTCAATAAACCTTTTTTTTTAGGCGCCCTTTTTAAGGGTTTTGGGGGCACCCTAAGGTGCAAAAATAATAAAAAACCCCTAAATAAAACCCGCATATTTTGGGAAAATAAAAACCCCTTAATGAATATATTTCCCGGGGTGCATTGAGTAAAAAACCCCCCAGGTTAAATTTACAAAAGCAAAAGGGGGAAAATTTAAAAAAATTTTTTTTTTCCAATAATCCTGCCAAAATTTTTTCTTAAAAATATTTCCTATATACCCAAAGGAAAACCTGGAAAAAAACCCTAAAACTTTGTTAAACAATTTCTTCCAAACCCCAATCCCTACTGGGGTGTAAAAATGCCCGGTTTGGGGGCAAAGGCAGGGGGTAAAAGGGGGGGGAAACGCTTTTTTTGGCTTTTTTTTTGGGAAAGCAGATTTTGGGGGGCCAGTCCATTTTTCAAAGCCCCCCAAATTGCCCGCCCCGGGCCCCCCCAAAGTTGCCCCCTTTTTTGGGTTCAACAACCCCCCCAGGGGGGCTCACAAGGGGGAATTTTGCAATTTAGGCCCCACAGGGAAACCATTAATTTTTTTTTTTGAATTTGGGGAAAGAAAATGGGGGGAAAAACGCAGTTTGGAATTTTTTTTTGAGTTTTCCCAAAATTTTTCAGCAATCGGGTGCAGTGTAAAAGGGGGAAAAACTTTACCCAATGGGGTCCGGGACAATTACAAGAAAAAGATTTTTTATAAGTTTTTTTTTTTTTATTACTTTTAAAAAACAGTATAAATACGTCTTAAAAAATTGGGGTTTTTATGTTTTCCTAAATTTTGAAAAGCCAAAAAAATTTTTTTTTTTTTGCTGTTTGGCAGAGCCCCTTTTATGGGCTTGTTTTTTTTGCGGGAAGAGTTTTAAGTTTTTTTATTGGTACCATTAAGGGGTTCATAGAAGCTTTTCTTTTTTTTTTAAAGGTTTTTTTTGAGTTTTTGAACAAAAAAACAGCAATCTTGTATTATATTTTAAATTTTAAATTTTTTATAAACGGTCACTGTACGGGAAAATTGACCCTGGGAGGTTTACTCAGCAAGGCAATACATTAAAAACCGATAAACCCCAAAAAGTATATTTTTTTTTTGTTTTACTGCTTTTTAAACAAAAAAAACCCTTTTTTTTCAACCAGGAAAAATAAAGTTTTTTTCATCGCCAAGTTTTGAAGCCATAACTTTTAAATTTTTTTTGTTCTTGGAGATGGTAGGGGCTTGTTTTTTTTCGAAAATGATTTGACGTTTTTTTTTAGTACATTTTTGGGGGGACAAGGCTTTTTTAACGCTTTTAAATCCATTTGTTGGGGGCCAGGGTGAAGAAAAACTTCAATTTAGAAGTGGTTTTTTTTTTTTATTTTTTAAAAGGCTCACCGTGGGAAATAAACCGTATAAAATTTGCTTTAAATCTTTTGGGGCCTACATTAAAAGGGGAAAAACCCTATTTATATAGTTTTTTTATGTTGAAGCACTTAAAAAAAAAGAAAAGTTTTTTTTTGTGTGTAAAACAATATTTAACATCGCAATTTTTCTGAGAACTAAAACATTTTTTTAAATTTTCCTATACAAGCTTAAAGGGCTTTTTTTTTGGGGATGAACTAATTTTAATTGGTACCAAAAATTGGCTTTCTTTTTTAAATTTTTTTACGCTTTTTTATTTTCCTTTTATGTGCTTCGGATGAAAAATTTAAACTTAATTTTGTGATTTTTTTTTTTTTTTTTTTTTTTCGGCCCCCACCGTACGGGAAAATTTTCCCTAAAGAAATTTTAGGGCGGTCGTTTTCCAACCGGGGGAAAACCCAAAAATGGGTACTTTAATTTTTTTTTTTTAATTTTTTGGGGTTTCCCCTTTTTTTTTTTGGGGGATTGGCCTTGTAAAGGGGAAAAGGGCGGTGTACTATTTTAAATTTTTTTTTTTCGTGTTTGTGTTTTAAATTTTTTTCACTTTTTTTTAAATTTTTTTTTAAATTTTTTTTTCACGTTATTTTTTTACATTTTTTCCCCCTAGGGGATTTGAATGAGAAAATCTTTTTATGAAAAAATTTTTTAGCTTTGGGGGCATGACCGGTTCCTAAAACAAATGCATTTAAAGATGCCGGGGCCTGCCCACAGGGGACGGCCGGGGATCGTGACGTCACAGAAAACCCGGGGGCATTCTTGCCCTCCCCTCCGTCTGGGAGAAGGGGAGGTTTCACGGATCGGCGGGTCCTCCCTCCCCGCGTCCCCTCAGGTTATTGCGACCCATGGTCCCCCAATAATTTTAAAGGGGTTTTTAAACCCCCCCCCCGCCCCCCCCGAGCGTTTCCGGGGGCGGGCCGACCCGCGGGGGTCAGCTGAAATAGAAAAAAAATTTTCGCGGCCCCATCCCAGGACCCCTTTTCATACGTCCAGGTGCTTTAACCCCCCCCCCAAAACCCCCTGGAAATAAAGCATACGCCCAAAGGGCTTTTAAAGGGGTTTAAAAAAATGGGTTTTTTGAGTTTAAAAATTTTGTACATAAAAAAAAATTAAGTTTTAGTTCTTTTAAAACTGAGAACGAAAGGGTCCCAAGTTTGCCCAAGGGAAAAAAGTGAATATAGTTGTTTAAATCCCCTCTTTGTTCTTTAATAGATTCCCATTTTTTTAGACTAATCGCTAAAGGGAAAAGGGGGACCAAATTTTTGAAAGGGGTGGTCCCCACCCCTGGGACCGCCCCTTTTTCTCAGGAATGGGCCCCCCGAAAGTGTCGGCTCAGAAAAGGTAGCCGATAGCTTACATGTGTACCATAGAGTTCGAAATACAGATTGGTGGTGTGTTTGGCCATACTCAGAACTCCCATAGAAGAAAATGGAGAGTCATGTGCAAGTACGACTGGCTCTCCATTCTGGGGTGTAACGTTCAGGTGCCAGTCCCTGAGATAGGTGCAGGGCTCTGAGGTGGGACAAACCTAATCAACTTTTGAAAGTGCATATTCCAATCAGTAGTAGTCAATGATGGGAACACTCCCATGCTCAGTTGGCTGCCCTACCCCTGTATCTAAATATCCCGCCCAAGTGATGGTGGATGTTTTTTACCCTCCCCCCAGGTACCCAGAACCTGTTCCTGGTGAAGAGGACTTCTCAAGATCCCCCCATCAGCAAAACATTACATCATAGCCCATACAAGAAAGTTATTTATTACTGACAACTATTCTGATCCACAACTATTCTGATCCACACCTGCTCACAGGTGGGTTTTCGACCCTCCCCCCAGGTACCCAGAACCTATTCTTGGTGAAGAGGACTTCTCAAGATCCCCCATCAGTGAAACATTGCATCATAGGCCATACAAGAAATATATTTATTACTGACAACCATTCGGACCCACACCCTTTGCCCACCCCTGCTCACAGGTGGGATTTTCACCCCCCCCCCAGGTACCCAGAACCTGTTCCTGGTGAAGAGGACTTCTCAAGATCCCCCCATTAGTGAAACATTGCATCATAGCCCACAAAAGAAAGTTATTTATTACTAACAACCATTCTGATCCACACCCTTGGCCCACCGCTGCTCACAGGTGGGTATTTTATTTCACTTAAAGCTATTGCCACTTGCCTTGTGCCACACAGCAACTAGAACGATAAAGAGGACCGTGTCTGGACCCAACAAGACTGAATAATCCGTATATAATAGTATTTTCCCCACTACTTGTTATTAAAATAAATTCTGGAGCATCTTTCCTTAAATCTCCCTGTTGTGCCCTTCCTCTTATATTCCTCCTAGTGAATTAGTCAGGTGGGTGTTACTAATTTGGGGTGTGTCTCTGACATTTGATCCAAATCAGTGCTGACAGTCAGAGGTGTTGCATGGAACACCCCTTTGAAAACTGAAAAGGATGTAGCCACCTATATCAGTAATCAGATTTCTAGTGTAGGAATAACAGAGTATCAGCACAACAAACATAATTAAAGGGAAGTAGGGAGAAAGCATAATCCGAGCTACACCACTGCATCCGGAGGCACTGGACTAACAAAGCAATATTATAGATGAAAGTGAACGAAGGTTATAGTCCATCTTCCAGATAAAATTTTGTTTTATTGTAAACGGAGACTCCAAAACACTAGGTTAGAAGGACAAGCATACACGATTACCAGGCCAAACAGGCCTTAGTCATAGCAATGCTAAGCGCCTGTTAGGCCTGAAACGCGTCAGCTTGTCCTTCTAACCTGTGGTTTTATGAGTCTCTGTTTACAATAAAACAACATTTTATCCGGAAGCTGGACAAACCTTCGTTCCTTTCATCTATTATAAGGGAAGAGGCTCCAGAATTGTTATTTCACGGGGGACACAAGGATTTACGGAAACAGACCTGTCAGGAGAGGTCACAAGGAAAAGATGCCCATGTGTCTCAGATGTTTGATTCAGACCCATAACCAAATCAGGACCCTCAGGAAAGATCATTGTATCAATGGACATAGAAGACATTTGCATACCTCCCAACTTTTAAAGAGTGCAAAGAGGGACACATCAGGCCTCACCTCTAACCGCACCCAAAACATGACATCACACCAAGACCCGCCTCTAATCACGCCCCCACACATACATGCCAACTTTTTAGACGGGCAAAAAAGGAGACATTTTCAGGATTGTATCAGATGATAAAATATTAAGTAAGTTGTTATATAATATACAGCGAAGAAACAACCAGATAGTTTTTAAAGCAAGATACTCAGTTTATTGACGCAAATCTGTTTTCTAAATGAAAAGGAGGGACTGTCCCTCCAAAATAGGGACAGTGGGGGTATGCATTTGGGCCAAATTTGCTGCATTTGTAGCTTGTTACAGATGTAGTTGGACCTACAACTGGGTCTTATTTATTAAAACTGGTGATCATAAAAAAACTGGTCTTGTTGCCCCTAGCAACTGAATGGAACTCAGCTTTCCTTTCTTAAAGGGCTCATTCAGGAATTCTCAAACAATGGGCTGTCCGTAGGATTGGACTGAGGTGCTGAGAGTTAAACCTCCACAGATCCAATACTGATGGTCCATCCTAAGGATAGGTGAGCAGGTTTGACGGCCTGGATAACCCCTTTAATCGACCTCCGAAAATGAAAGTCGCACTGTAAATGGTTGCTACGGGCATAAGGGCAGGTTTTCTGAGAAATGTCCCATTTCTGCTAAGTTGCTCAATGGCGTGACGCATACATTTTTACTCAAAATCCTCACAAATGACTGTGTCAGGATGAATCAGTGATGAAGGACGTGCTGTATATTAATCTACAAGGCCACCAACGAGAAAGTCTATTGTCAGGAAATTCAACTTAGTCCGAAGTCACACAAGTATTTCCTTTGACAGTTCAGTCCATGAGCCACGTATTTTATGAACACATAGTAAATTGGTCACAGGATGCACTGGTCTTGTTGAACCGGAAATTCTTGGAGCCCCATTAATGATCATAATGAAAGGGTGTGAGTGTTCGTCCTCGCCTTTTGTTGTCATGCCATATAAACAGCTTTAAAATATGCAAATCCAATTCAAGTCCTCAGACAGACTTGCCATAAAGCAATAGAAAAGGACATAGAAAATTTGACATTTGCATTTTTACTTTATAGATAAAAACATAAAAAAGGAAGTTCTCTTGTTTAAGCAAAAATCTTATTCTTCTTAAAAAAAATTAGAGGGGTTGTCTCCACTACCTTGATTCCTACAGATTTTCCAATGTTCATTTGAATTCAGGGCGTGTTTACTGGCTTCTACAAGGACTGCATAGAATCAAGTTCAGCAGCTATAGCAACCAGTTGCAGGCAGCCTATCATGAGGGATCACACGATTGACTGTATCTAAAAGTTACATGAGGAGCTGAGCAGCCCAAACAAGAGGTGATTATCTAGAATAGGTAGGACACAGGTGATGGACATATAGTGCAAAGTGACTTGTTTTTGCAAGATCTTTAACATATAAAGCAGCAATCCCTGTAGTGAGACAACCCCTTTAATATAAACCTTCTGGTGCCCAATTAAAAAAGAAAAGCTAATACGCCCCTTCAGGCGCTGGCTCGCCCGAGCTCCTTTTCTGTCACATTTTTCTTCTTCTGACAGGAACATCACTCTGCAGCGCTTGATAGGCTACGTGGTCAGTGCTATCTTTTACAACACCAATCATAGCAGATGATGGTGTTGAAAGCAAGAACACATGAACCGCAGCAACCAATCAGCAGCTGCAGCAAAGGCATCCCATTCAGAAGAATAAGAAAGTAAGCAGAAGACCGAAGATAGTCAGAGCTGGATGCAGAACGAGTCGTGGGTTAAGGTAAGTTTAAGTTTTTTCTATGAACTTACTTTTTATAATTTTAGTGAGAAACTGACCACCCCTCTAAAGTTAAATAAGAATGAAGCAACTATTTAATATACATTGGGCCTATGTATATAAACCGGTCTAGCATAACGCACTCTTATGTTGCCCATAGCAACCCAATCAGAGCTCAAAACAACAAAATCAGAAAGCCAAAGCAAACAAGACATAGCCCAAGTAACAATCAAGTCCACAGCAATCAATCAGAGCTCATAGCGACCAAACGAGTCCATAGCAACCAATCAGAGCTCATAAGCATACCAAACATAGCTCAAAGCAACCATCAGAGCTAATAGCGACCAATCAGCTTTCATTTTATACACTGCTCTGGAAAAATAAAAGCTAAGCTCTGGTTGCTAATGACTCTGATTGGTTACTATGAACTCAGTGAATTTGTTGAAATAGGCTCTGATATTGTTGCTGAACTCTGATATGATGCTATAGCATCTGATTTGTTGCTATTATCATGTTAAAGGTTGCTATGGGCTCTGGTTGGATGCTTGAGGACTCTGGTTTTCTATATGGCTCTGATTGGTTTACAGTATGAGCTTATGGATGCTATGGGCTACTGGTTGGTTATCCTAAGGACTCTGGTTGTCTAAGTGCTCTGAATATGATTGCTAAGAGCATTTTGTGGTTGCTATGAGCTTTGGTTGCTATGGGCAACAAAGACTGCCTTACTGCTAGACAGTTTTTAGACATAAGGCCCATTGTGTGATCAGTATGTTATAAACACAATCGCTTGCTGTCCAAAATAGGGAGAAAAAAAAAAAAAATTATTTGAAGCATGCCGTGGTTAGCACTGTTGCCTTGTAAGACTGGGATTCTGGGGTTGAATTTCACCATTTGCATGGACTTTGTCTGATCTCCACATGTTTGATGGGTTTCCTTTCACTCTCCAGAAAGTTTCTGATAGGTTTATTGGCTTTCTATAAAAATTTTCCTTTTGTGTGTGAGAGATGGAATTAGATTATAAATCCCAATGGGGGCAGTTTGAGAGCGGTAACAATCCTCATTAGGAAGAGGCACCACGTTACCCCTTTCGAGCTACGTCTAGAGCCTCTTACCATGCCAACCAGTACTCTAGTCTGCACTGATAAAGGGCAAACATCCAAAAGCAGCTGTCTGCAGATGAATATTTGGTTGGCATTAATCCCATTCACAATGCAAGGCTCACTTAGTCCGATTTGACTTGAGGAATATTACATTGAATAGGTGGCGCTGCAGAGTCCCAGCTCATTTCCTATCAGCCAATGGGAAAAGGGACTGATGTGAGTGACAGAAACAGAATATGATGCTCTATAAGGGTACAGACACTGCTGATATTTTACATGATGGATCTTGCCACAAATTCACAGCAAATTTGCAGAAAAGCTAAAAAGCGTTATGTGCAGATTTTGTCACGGATTCCCAGCAGATTTACCCCTGCTACCGTGTGCTGAAACTGGGGAAATTTGTGGAGAATATCTGGAGCTAGTGTTGTGCTTTGGATTCTGTCAAAGACAAATTTCGAATGAGAATGACATGAGTGACAACACTGAATAAACTGGAATAGCCACGTAAATTGGGCATGTTAAACAATCAAACACATAAACCCATAAAAAAAAACTTTCTAACCTCAATCTAAAGGGGTTTTTCCACGATGGTAATGTGACGTGGATCCTCCAAAATGTTAATTAAACACATTCTAATATATAGATTGCAAATATTGCAGTCCTAGAGCAACAGGCTGCCTTAACCTGCCCATAATTACTTAAAACCTTCTATTAGATACGAACCTGACAAGAGCAGCTTCCGTGCTTGCGTAGAGAACCCTCTAATCTGATGAAAGGGAGCTTGAAGAAGCATTCAAAGGCACCGGGTAGAAATAAAGTTGTATCTTTTTGTATACAGAATCCCTAGTTGAAAAGTGATTAATCTTGATTAATCCCCTGCTTTTATCTGATGACAGAGAACATGAAGGAGCTTCAGATTCTGTTTGCTAAACAGGTGTTTGTCTTTTGTATACAGAATACACTAGATGATTTGGATATTTTGAGTGAACATATCACACGATCCCTGATGCAGGCACTGTGGCTCTGGCTGAGTCCCACTCTCTCTTTTAGCACATCGTGGCTGGTTTACAATAGCTTACGATATCAGATAAAGCATGTCCTGCAAAACCCCTTCAAGAGGAGGTTCAGTTTTTTGGTAAATATTGGCAAAAATCAATTTGAGTCTACCAGATTCAAAGCGCTTGGATTAGGCTCAGCACAAATAGATTTTTGCAAATATTCATCAAAAAATTGACCGTAATCAGGTTTGAACAGATTAGCGCATCCAGGTACACAGCGTTGTTGCTCTGACTTCACTTTTATATATAAATGTTTTTTTATGACCAACATAAAGATGTGGAGGGCGGAACTATGTAAAAAAAAATAATTAAAAGAAAACACACACAAAATAAAATATTATTAAAAAAACTTTAACAGCCCAAACTGCAACTTTTAGTCCCACCCCCCATATGAACCTAAAACTTTGAATGACCTACGTATAAATTTCTGGATGAAACATTGACATCATTACAAAACTTACTTTAACGTATTGCAATGATCACAACGGTCGTCTCAAGCCGAAATAGCTGTAGCGGATTTACCGCCCGCATTACGGCTTGAATAAGGGGCGGACGTGGGCGGGGCGGGAGCCGCGGCGGGTGAGCGGCGGGGGAGGCTGCCCAGCCCGGCCCCCAAAGACTGCATTATTTTTACAGCGCGTACATGCTGTAAATAATGTGGCATCGACACTTTCCCTCCCCCCTCCGCGGCGATTCGCCGTATCGGGTATAGCTGACTGGAAATTCCTCATTTGGGGGGGGGTCAATGAGAACTGAGGATTACCGTAGTAACAGGGGACGGAATGGATGCCGTACTGCAGCGCAAACACTGCGCACAGTTACGTCTCCAATCTGCGCCCGAAAAAGCCGATGTGAACATGGCCTTAAAAAAAAAATCAAATAAAACGGATGAAAAACAAACTTGACAAAATTTAAATATATATCTTTTTGTAATATTTTCCCTCATATTATAATTTAATTGAAAATAACATAAATATAAAGCCTGAAATATATCAGAAAAAAGGAGAAAAAATGTGTAAAATAACCAAGTGTGAAAAGTGTTATAGCGTTCGCACCTGCGTGTACTAGGAAAAGGAAAATGTCAGGAGGGAGGAAGGGGTGTGAAGGAAACGGTCAGGAACTGGTTAATTACTGTAACAGCAAAAACTTTTTTTTTTTTTAACAGTCTGCATCATTTGTATTTTCTGGACCTAAAATTGACACCATTGACGGCTGAGTCCAGTGTCTTCGTGCAGTGACCGTGTAGGTGTATGTCACCGTCACTGAAACAGCCAAGTAAACATTAACCAGTGGGGGATCAGAGCGGCGCATTGGGGCAATGGGGGATCTATGAGTTAAACTTTCTTTGTAATTTTATTTCATTTCCTTGTTTTTCTTGACTTGTTTACATCTTGGAAAACCCCTTTAAGTTTCACAGAAATCAATGAAATCTGTTGAAAATTCTATGACCAGTAATCACTGCTTAATCTGTGATAAAAGAACCAGATTCCAAAAAAACTGCATCAAAATGACTTCATTCTTTGCACTGGTTTCCAATACATTTGTATTAATGTTTTATAAAGATGAAAAATTACACAAAAGTACATACAAGTATAGCAAACCCATCCTTTTTGGAAAATAGGGGCGACATGTATGAAGGAAAGTGCTTCGAAGTGAATTTTCGAGTCTCATTTTCAGTGTATAATGCAACCTGAAATGTATGAAATTTGTTTTTTTGTGGTTCATCAATGGTGTGTAAAGTTCCCCGCCCCTCGCTGTGTGTTTGGAGCGTAAACGAAACTTAGGCCGCATAAAAAATGCGCCTAACATGTGTAATAAAAGGCAATAGATAGTCCTGGTAATAAAAAAATTCATTAGAATAACATGTCACGCATAGAAACCAAGGACTGATTAAGCTTGGTGGACCCACAGGACCCAGCAATACCGTGCTGTGCCTGGTCTCTTGCTGTAATGTCGAATAAAGGGTGAAGCAGCAAAAAAAATTCAAATATTATGTAGTAAAAATGTAAAATTATAAAAATCGAAGAACAATAATCAGTGTGGTATTTTAATGTAAAATTCAGATTAAAGATTCTATTGAATTTTAAAAAACCTTTAATATGAAGGATATTTTTTATATTTTTTGGGATATTATATATTTTTTATTAATTATATAAGAAAAAAAATTTCCATTGCATTAAAAAATTGACTAATATACAGTTTGAGTATTATCATAAAAAACATTTTATATTGTACTCTGGTGAAGTTGAGAAATAATGACATTTTGCCCCCTAACAGCAAATCTAGCCCACTTCGCTCGTCTGGCTCAGGCACCACATAAGAAAGGTCTGCCAGTCCGAGCATTAATGCGCCTAATTATGGCCGTAACCACATTCATAATATGTTGTCTAAAATTTTACGATTGTTTGGAGACAAAACCCCAGAACACCCCCTTATTTTAGGCGCGTTAGAAAGTGTCGAGTCTTACGGACAATGTGCCTAACACGTTCATTAGGTGCATTAGACATCGTAGCCGGCTCAGTTAGGTGCATTGTATGCCAGAAAAAGGGTGAAAAACCCTTTCATAGGTGTCGCCCAATGGTGATCAGGAGTAATAGTTTTGTAAATTAATAATAATAGAAATTGGGGTAATAATAGTTGGGGGTAATAATTAGCAGTTTTGAGGTTGTACTCTCACTTTTGCCTTGATGATTTATGGGGCCCAGTGGTCCCTGTGCTCTCTAAGAAGTCACCAGTATTCTAAATGGCATTTGTCCATTTTGGGTCTTGTTACAAATTTTGCATTGGACCCTGGAATTTTAGGTTACACCCTGGGAAGGGACAACAGGTAGGCAAAGGTGGGCGACAGTGTCGCCACCTCATCCCGAGCAGAAAAGGGGGCGCAGGAAGGTATGGAGAGGGTACATTTCCCGTTGGGAGGGGGCGCTATATGCCTTATTTGCCTAGGGCACCGGAAAGCTTGTCCCAGTCCTGGTTACACCTATAGTTTTGACAGTTTTTTTTTTTTTTTTTGCAAAAAACAGACTAAATATTGTATTGTCACTTAACTCCAAAGTCACCTAAATAGTCATGAAACTGAAATAGCTTTGTAGCCCGGACCTCATCTCACTTTTACTGTAAACATTCAGAAGTATGAGAAGGAACAGGGGGAGTTAAATGTAAAGGTGATATAATAATAAAGAAGAAAATATACCAGCACTAGTAATATTCCCACAAACACAAATCACAAAGTAACTTATTTCCTGGGTTTAAAATTGCTAAATGTAAAACTCTTCAAGAAATGAAATTATGCTGCAATGCTGGCTAGTCACGTGGGCCATGAACAGTCACCGCAAAGACAGAGATAAAGGCTACATTTAAAGGGGTTTTCTTTTCACAATGATTAGCCTTTAACATGTAGGTAAATAAAGATTATTACCATATACATTGCTGTTCTGATTTTGCTTCCTTTCAGAGTTAGAGTGGTTCTTATCTCCTGCTTGTATACAAAAGCTTCCATAGGTTACAGATCACCTTTCTCTGTTCCAGGATGGTGACTTCACTCCCTGCTGAGCTCACTGAAAAAAACACTAACCCTTTACAGTTACTGGGAGGGCTCAGTAGTCTTATGTCTTGCTGTTAGAGCTGCAGAGACACTGTTCTCTTTGTATGTAAATACACAGGTAACAAAGTATCTTGGCAATATGTAAGTTTATTTTATCGAACACTATGAAGCTTCCTTACCAGATAAGCACCTCAGCTAGGTTACACATTAATGAGCCATATAGTCTCCATGTGACATTGAAAATATTTTTTTCAAAGCACTTCCATCACCAATGTCCTTCTAACAGGCACAGCTTGAAATGGGAGCTAGCAAAGCTGAAATGTCAGTCACTGCTGTAGACCTGTCTGTTGCACAGGAAGTGGGAGCCTGGATCTGGCTGTGAAAAGCATTTTTTGTGAAAACACAATGTGGTGTTAAACCCTTTTAAATGAGGTTGACCCACCTCCCCCTTTTAATAAACTACGAAAATGTAGTTGAGGCTGGAACAAAAAAAACTAATTTCATGCATGCTGGTCATTCCAGTGATGTACCTCTTCCTGATGGTCTTCTGTTGTCATTCGGCTTTGGTAGAACCAAACTTCACCACTGCAGCCTCTGATTGACTACAGTGGTCACCTGACACTGCCCAATGATGCTATTTGGAGCCTCGACTTCCGAATGGGGATATCGGGAAGTGTCACATGACTGCTACAACCAATCAAGGCAACAGAAGATCGGCGGAGAGGACTGGGAGGTGCATTGTTGAAATGAGTGGTGTGTCAGGTGAGTATGTATGTATATATATAATATAACTAAAGTAAATAATGTATATATAAATAATCAATATATATTTCACAATAGCCTCAGTAGATAAATTTAGTAACCCCTTACACCCCCTGGAGCAATGGTACGTCCTAGGTGGTGTTAAGGAGTTGTGCAGCGGGATCGCAGTGCTGATTAAAGAAACCCATAATTGCCGCAGCGAAGATGGCCGCGGCATCAAAATGGTGAAAAACCGTGCCCGCGCACAGATCTTCACATCCGTACCGGAGCGCCCTCGCATAACTGCGGGGATCCATGACTGAACATGGCAGCGGAAGCCTTGTGAAGGCCACCATCGCTGCCATGATTTCGTTGGCCCCACGTCCCGCCCCCGGCAGGAAGTGTGGGTAACCCGCCATCTAGGTACACAAGACGCCCTAATGCATTGTCTATGCAACACATAAGGCTGTATTAACTATCGCGCCCCCTAGTGGTGAAGCGCCCTAGGGGGCCTCAAAGTTAAAGTAAAAAAAAGTTTTAAAGTGTAAAAAAAAATAAAATAAAAATTAAAGTTCAAATCACCCCCCTTTCCCCATTTTACAAATAAAATAAATCAAATAATAAAAAAAGTTACACCTATTTGGGTATCGCCGCGTCCAAAAAGTCCGATCTATAAAAAATAACATCACTTATACCCTTGCGCTGAACCCGTCGAAGAAAAAAAATCCTAAACGTCCAAAATTGCGTTTTTTGGTCATTTCATGTCTAATAAAAACTTTAATAAAAGTGACAAAAAAGACGCATGAAATCCCAACCTGCTAGCAATAAAAAGTGCACTTCACCGCAAAAAAATGCCCTCACGACGTCCGTAGGTGTTAGTACAAAAAAGTTATTGGTTGCACAAAATGGCGGCACTGCGCAAATTTCAAAAATAGAAAATGTTTGGAATTTTTTTACGGTACCAAAACATAACGGAAACTGTACATGATTGATATTGGCAGACGCGTATCAACCTGTAGAATACAGAGAACACATCATTATTTTAGCTGAAGAAAGAACCCGTAAAAAAAACTTCCCCGCAAACATGGAGCAAGTACATTTTTTTTCACATTTTGCCCCACTTAGAATTTGTTTGCGGTTTCCGAGTATATTCTATGGTACGATAAACCGTTAGAAAGTACAACTTGTCCCGCAAAATAAAAGCCCTCAAATGTCTATGTAGGAAGAATAAAAATGTTATGGCTTTTGGATGGCGAGGAGGAGAAAAATGAAGAGTAATATTTTTTTTTTTGTGGAGGGATTAAATGGTTAAAAAAAGGGGAGGTGGACAATCCCTTTAGGCTATGTTCACACGGCTGATTTTGGGACTGATTTCAGTCCTTATTGCATGCCATACTGCACTCAATACGGCTGAAATCCCCCAGTCATTACAGGTAATCCACAGCTCCATAGAGACCTAGGATTTCCTTCTCCCCTCCCCGCTCGCCGATTTCGCGAGCGGGGAGAAAAGGGACATGCACATTATCCCGTCGGTATATTCCCAATGAGTAAAAAAAGTCTATGGGCCGTTGAACTTGCCTCTCGCCCCCGCTACACGGGACACGGCGTAATTGCGGGTCAAATCCGTCCCCGGAATTACGCCGAGGATAAGCCGTGTGGACCTAGCCTTAGGATCTCCCTGGAACCAGTTCTTGAGCTTTTTCTATAATTTTGGTTTTCACACAAAAGGTTTGGGGATTAAAAATACCAAAAAACAAATTTTTTAAAGCATTTGAGTAGACTGAGAAAATGGAAGGGACTCGCATATGAGACACTCTCCACCAGAAGACACTTTAGGAGAGTCCACAGGGCCTAATGTGCATTCAGGTGGGTTATCTAGCACTGCAGGCCCCAAGGAGTAAAAGGTCCCACATTCTCTAAAAAGAAGTTGCATAAATGGTTGCAAGAATCAGATGAATATTATTGTAGGAAAAGACACCTGCAAACAATAAAGAGGCAGGAACAGGTTAATCCGAGGTGGCCTGACAGTGAAATGTTTCTAAACGCAGCTTCCATTGCAGGATCTGGTATTTCCAGTTGAACTGGACTACATTAGTCTGCTGTAAAGATTGTAACATATGTAGTGACCCTTAAAGAGGAACTATCATCAAGATATTGCTTTATTGTTTGTGTACCGTTAAATAAAAAGAAACTTTGTTCTTGTCTTATTAGGACAAAGTTCCAGTGTTAAAATATTATGTCAGCTACAGTAACACTGTGAGCAATGTTCTGTACTATAACATATTTGTAATGTTATATGACATGTTATGTAACCTGGGTACCAGCTGCTCTTTAGGAGCCACATTAATTCCGTTCAGAAAGCTAAGTCCCTGGGGCAGAAGCAAAAAACAACCCCAAAACTAATCCTTCATATAGTGGACCCTTGGGCCCCTGAGCATGGCAGACCTGGATTTTTTTTAAACTGCATATGCATTCCTAGGAGAGGCAGGAAGGCAGAAAGAAAGAGGCAAAAAGCAAGAGGCAGAGTATGAGTACAGTACAGCAGCTGTAGGGTGGGCTCCAGAATCAACTCTACTGTTGGGACCAGGAATCAACTCCACTGGTGGGCGCCAGAATCAACTTCACTGGTAGGCGCCAGAATAAACTTCACTGGTGGACCCCAAGAATCAACTCCACTGGTGGACCCTAAGAATCAACTTCCCTTGTGGACCCCAGAATCAACTCCTACTGGTGGGCCCAGAATCATCTCCAAATGGGTTCCAAATCAACTCTCACTGGGGGCCCCAGAATCAACTCCGACTGGTGGGCCCAGAATCAACTCCCACTGGTGGGCCCCCAGAATCAACTCCCCTGGTGGGCCCAAGAATCAACTCCCTGTGGGACCCAAGAATCAACTCCACTGATGGGCCCCCAGAATCAACTCCACTGGTGGGCCCCAGAATCATTTTCACTGGTGGGCTCCAGAAGCTATTCCACTGGGGGCCCCCAGAAACATCTCCACTGGGGGTCTCAGAATCAACTCCACTGGTTGGCCCAAAGAATCTATCCACTGTTGGGGCCCATAAATCAACTCACTGTGGCTCCCAGAATCAACTTCCACTGTAGTGCCCCCATAATCAACTCCAACTGGTGGGCCCCAGAATCAATCTCCACTGGTGGCCCAGAATCAACTCCACTGGTGGGCCCCCAGAAACACTCCACGGTGAGGCCCCCAGAATAATCTCCACTGGGGGTCCCAGAATCAACTCCACTGGTGGGCCATAAGAATCAACTGCACTGGTGGTGCACAGAATCATCTCAACTGGATGGCCCTAAGAATCAACTCCACTGGTGGGCCCCAGAATCAACTCCACTGGTGGGCCCCCAGAATCATCTCCACTGGGGGTCCCATGAATCACTCCATGGTGGGGCCCAATAATCAACTTCCCTTGTGGACCCCATAATCAACTCCACTGGTGGGGCCCAGAATCATCTCCAATGGGGGTCCCAGAATCAACTCCACTGGTGGGGCCCAGAATCAACTCCACTGGTGGGGCCCAAGCAATCAACATCCACTGGTGAGCCCAGAATAACGTCCACTGGTGGGCCCAGAATCAACTCCACTGTGGGGCCCCAGAATCAAATCCACTGTGGGGCCCAAGAATCAACTCCACTGGTGGGACCCAAGAATCAACTCCACTGATGGGCCCCCAGAATCAACTCCACTGGTGGGCCCCAGAATCATTTCACGGGGCTCCCAGAACTATTCCACTGGTGGCCCCAGAATCATCTTCCACGGGACTCAGATCAACACCACTGGTTGGCCCATAAAACAACTCCACTGTGGGGCGCCAGATTCACTCCACTGGTGGGCTCCCAAATCAACTCCACTGGTTGGCCCCATAACAACTCCACTGGTGGGCCCCAGAATCTAAAACACTCCACTGTGGCCCCCAGATATCAACTCCACTGTAGCCCCCAGCAATAATATCTCCACTGGTGTCCCAGAATCAACTCCACTGGTGGGCCATAAGAATCAACTGCACTGGTGGTGCACAGAATCATCTCAACTGGATGGCCCTAAGAATCAACTCCACTGGGAGGGCCCATAATCTAACTCCGACTGGAGGCCCCCAGAATCATCTCCACTGGGGAACCCAGAATCAACTCCACTGGTTGGACCCCAGAATCATCTCCAGTGGGGATCTCAGAATCAACTCCACTGGATGTCCCTAAGAATCAACGCCACTGGTGGGGCCCAGAGTCACCTCCACTAGTGGACCCCAGTATCAACACAACTGGTGGGCCCCAAGAATCAACTCCACTAGTGGGCACCAGAATCAACTCCACTGGTGGCCCCTAGGCACCTCAGTCTGACACTATGAGTAAGGGCGCCACATACTAAGCCCGAAACGCGTCAGTGGTGTTTATCCATGGGCTCTCTATACCACTCCTGCCAACTGATCATGTGCATTTTGATAGCTTCTGTATTTAATATTTTTTGGATAAGATAAATTGTTGAAGTTTTTACCTGCAACTGGGTGCGTCGCTGAATCTCCAAATTTGAAGCATTTACCACTGCAGGCTTGAGCAGTCATCCGTGCACCGCATCACACAGGAAGGAGCTGGCTACGTTTTCCTTTAGCTGTGGGAATCTGACAGCAGTCTGGCAGAACATTCAACACAGTCTATATTCGACCGGACAGCTGGTTGGTTTAGGTTTTCTCAGCTGCGGGCTCCTGCTGTATCTTGTGGCCCTCAGTGGCTTCAAGATCAGGTTCATCTACTGATTGAGGAAGTTGGGGTTGGTGATCCTGCAACTTCTGAGCTGTCAAGGTGGCCTTAGAGGACTAAGCCTCCAGAGCGCCTTAACCCTGAGGCTACCCCAAGGTCAGTGACAATTTCTAAGCCCCTCAAGGGATCCTTCAGGTCAGGCACCTGTCACGGTCACTTTCTCCTGATAACCCGGCCTAGGAGGAGTCCTTATAGGCAACAGGACCTACAGAGTATAAGGGACCACCCTTCTTTTTCTCCTGCTTCTCCTCTTTTAGAATCTTACCCTCTTAGAGCAAAGGGAGCACAAGGACAGTAAGTGCTGAATGTTACAATGTGGAATATTTCAGGGGTCATTTGCATTACAAGCTTCTGTATTTTAATATTTTTAATAATAAATTTTTGAAAGTTTTTACTGCAACTGGGTCGTGCTGGATTCTCCAAATTTGAAGCAGATTCCCACAGCCCCAATGTACTGGGCTGCCAAGAATCCGAAATCTGACCACTGTTTTTTGTGCAAAAACCATGCAAAAAAAACGGTGACACGGTCCAGCAATGTGAAAATGCCGTCGGATTTTGTACAGCATTTTCACTTTTCTGTGTGGACCTAGCCTTACTCTCCTCTTGCTAGAATATATGGTCCTGCAGATACTCAGCATGGCAGTATCTATACTGGAGAGTAGACAGAATAGAAGTGCCAGGCCATTGAGTTTTCCATATAAACGGTATAGAAGATAGTTTAATAGTTTAAACTGAAGTCAATTCTAGAAGGAATTCTTCCTCAAATTAAATAGGTTGTCTACTCCCAAGTGTTTAATTTCACTGCAGCACCACCACAGGTAATACTGAGAATTGCCGGGTAACCACTGAAAGTAATATGCAGTCCATGTAATGCAAGGGACGTGTTTTGGTCCTCCAAGAGTAAAGAGACACTCTTTATGGCCACTCTCTCTCTGACTAGTTTATAAAAGTATTTTTTTTTTTTTTAAATCTAACAACCCTTTTACAATACATGAGTTGATACTTGATTTATGATGTAAAGGAAGAATGTTGTATCCACATGCGCCAGGGCCATCTGTATTCGGCATTCAAGTAACTTTGAATTGTAAAGTCACCTTGTTAAACGTTTTTACTTTGACAGAAGTAAAGATTTGAGATCACTCATTGTGCTCAGCACAGCCGGGGGCACTTACTTCCTTTAAACTCTGTGTTTCTTTGGACATGGAAGTAGTGGGTGCAAAGGATAATTATACCCTTAGGCATTTGGAAACATCATTTAACATTTTAACCGCAGAAGACCAAAGAAGACAATAGAAATGAAGGGGATCTATTTTCTTCTTACTAGTAGTAAAATATGTGGGGATCGGCAGTAATTTAGATTTATAGGACTAGATTGGAACCAAAATGAAATATATTTATTATGGAATTATATCTGTTTATCTATCGATCTGTAAGGCTCTCATGGTCATAGAAAAAAAGAAGAAAAAGGACATCTATCTATCTATCGAACTTTCATATATCTTATGCAATCTATATATCATATATCTATTATATATCTTATGCAATAAATCTATTTATCATATATCTTATGTTATCTATCTATCTATCTATCTATCTATCTATCTATCATATATCTTATTCTATCTATCTTATTCTATCTATCTATCCATCAAACTTTCATATATCTTATGCTATCTATGATATATCTTATGCAATCTATGTATCTATGTATCTATGTATCTATTTATCTTTCTATCTATCTATTTATCTTTCTATCTATCTATCTATCTATCTATCATATATCTTATTCTATCTATCTATCTATTTATCTTTCTGGCTATCTATCTATCTATCTATCTATCTATCTCATATCTATCTATCTCATATCTTTCTATATATCTATCATATATCTTATGCAATCTATCTATCTATCTATCTATCTAACTAACGATCTATGCTATATATATTGTTGCAATCTATCTTCATAATCTAAGCACTCTATCTCTTATCTATCTATCTATCTATCTATCTATCTATCTATCTATCTATCTACCTTTCATATATCTTATTCTATATATCTATCTATCTATCTATCTATCTATCTCACATCTATCTATCTATCTCATATCTCTCATATCTATCTATCTCATATCTATCTATCTATCTATCTCATATCTATCTATCTATCTATCTATCTATCTATCTATCTCATATCTATCTATCTATCTATCTTTCATATATCTTATGCAATCTATTTATTATATATCTTATGCAATAAATCTATCACTGATATATCTTATGCTGTCTATTTATCATATATCTTATGCTATCTATCTATCTTATGCAGTCTATCTATCATATATCCACTGGTGGGCATCAGGGACCCTAGTTGGACATTGCCTATAATTCTTTGGTGTACTAAATATACTAAAGCTTTACTGCTTAACCATGGCCTAAGGCTCCCAGCTGTCATGGCCTACGATCAGCACATAATGCTCCTGTGCAAAAGGGGCCCCTCTTTCTGCCTTACCCCTCACTATAGATGCTGTAATTTGCTATAGATTGTGTCATCTAAGCATATGTTCACATGAGAGATTTTGCACATTTAAAATTTCAGCGTGGAAGCCCCATGAAATCCGTGTATCTAAAACCCACGTTTTTTTCCTCATGGACTTTAGAAAAGGATTCTAAAATGTAAATGTGGATTTGACGCTGATTGTTAATGCGGATTTTCAGAGTGGATTTGTACATGAATTTTTGCCATGGATTGGACGCTGGCTGCACGTGGATTTGCACCAAATTAGCTTTGACTCTACCTCCACTCAGCATTTAACTAATGTGCAGGGGATCCACTCCTGATTTTTAGCTTTCCATTGACCAACATGGGAAGATTCAATGTTGACTCCATGTCAAAAAGTGTCACTTCTTTTTCTTTTTAATCCATGCTGGGAATTTCCACAATGTGTACACTAACACACGGATTTCCCATTGACATCATTGGGATGTGGATTACAATCAGATTCTGAAACAAAATCTGATGCAGATTTAGGGCCACATGTATGAAAAGTGTCTAGGTCTAAAATTCACTTTTTTGCCCATAGCAACCAATCAGGGCTCAAAGCAACCAATCAGAGCTCATAGCAGCCAATCAGAGCTCATAGCAACCAATCAGAGCCCATAGCAACCAATCAGAGCGCCCCTTTCATTTTTCATATAGTTACTCTGGAAAAAAGAGATGTGCACTCTGATGTTGCTATGAGCTCTGATCGGTTGCTATGAGCTTCTGATTGCTGCTATAGTCTTTCTGGTTGGATTGGCTATGAGCTCTGATTGGTGGCTATGGGCAACAAAGTGAGTTTTAGACCTAGACAGTCTTCATACATGTGGCCCTTAGTGCTAAATTCACATCCAAATCAGTCATATAAATATACCCAAATCAGCACTGAACTCACGTCAAACTATTTGGAGGCTGATTGTACCTGGATTGGACACTAATTTGACAAGTCCCTGCTAAAAGTCCACCTCAAAAAACTAAATCGAATATGCTTGCAATTTTAAACTTTGCGTCTGAAATCCACTCAGAAAAGCACATATTTCATATTTCATCATCGGATTCCCCATTGATTCTGATTTGAGATTTTCCACCTGCAAAATCAGTTCTGTAAATATACCTTAAAGGGGTTGTCTCACTACATCGATTCATCTTACCTCAGTCCTGGTTTCTTGGTTTCACTTTGATTCAGGGGCGTGTTTACTGGATTCGTACTAGGCTGCAGTAGAAGCCAGGTCTGCAGCTATAGCAATCCAGTGCTGGCAGCCTGTCAGGAAGATTGTGAACGGTCTGTAGCTATAGCGACCTAGGAACTGGGGGGATGCAGCCCATAACAATAGGGTATATCTCAGAATAGGTAGGACACTGTTAATGGAGACATATTGCAAAGTGACTTGTTTTTGCAAGATCTTTAACATAAAAAGCAATCCTTGTAGTGAGACAACCCCTTTAAAGGTAAATTACGCCAGCCCCCCCTCCCCCCTCCGAGGCGCCATTAAGGCAGTACTGGCAGTATTCATGTCAAGGGTCCTGTTCAAAAAGGGGGCCCACTGGAATGGTGCAAGATAGGAACTCATAATGGGCAGGGGGCCGAGATGCTTTGGCTGTATGGGGCCTTGTAACTATTGATGGCCGACCTGCCCCCAGTAATTGTGGGGCTATGGCTTTGGAGTCTGTGTTATCATCATGATGTCCATGTATGTAATAATGTCCATTCTTGGATGACCCCATCCACTTTGCAGCAAAAAACTGTGAAGGTTTCAGACATAAATCATCGATGCTTCATCCTCAGCACCTGAAAGTGATGGCATATCCTAGCAAGGGGCGCCATCAGGGCAGTGCTGTGCTCCTGTTAGCGGTCCCAATCAATATATATATATTTTTTTTAAAAAGGGACACACTGATATGGTGCAAGATAAGAAATGGTAATAGGTTAAGCTATGAAGGGCCCTGAAATTACTGATAGTTTTGTATCCTAGTAACACGCCATCATTGTTTAAGATGGCAAATCTCCTTTGGGGTAAGGACATGGGTAGCGGTCACCATCTGACTGAGGTGGGCCGCAAAGGTCCCCCGAGCTGTATGTTGTACAGGCCTGCTTTTTCCCAAAGGAGATTTCCTATCTCAGAAAATGATGGCATATCACTTGGAAACGTATGTCCATACCCTCCAGATAAAAGTCCACTTGTGTCCCATGACTCATTTGCATTAAATCTATAATTTCTGGGGATAGCCCCCACCGCCCTCACACCGCGGTCAGACATACAGCGTGTGCGTGCATATCCAGCACTTACAGAGCGAGGCACAGACTGTACACAGCGGAGGAATGTGGTTTTGTGACCAGACTTTTTATTTTTCTAAACCTTGTCTAAAACTGTCAGAAAGACTCGTGTATATTAGTGATTTCGTTGTCTTCTCAGCGCAGCAGGTTTGTCTACATTTTGAGAAAACTCCTACAGCTCAGGGCAGTAAAACAAGAGCCTTGTGCCAATATTGGCCTCAGCAGACAGACACCACAAGCACTTCATGCACACACCGCATTTCAGGTCATGGGGTTTGTTTATGGATGTCAAAAATTTCCTAGATGTACATTGTATATATGTATTACGGAGAATAACACACAGTGATATATTGGGCCTCATTTACAAATGCTGCCATTGTGAAGAAGTAATGTGGAAACTGCAGAGAACCAAGCACCATTGATGTGAGAGTATGAGATGTGAACATTGGCTACGAAGGTGACCAACACTATACAGAGGAGCAAGTCACCACCAAAATGACCTAGAGGGAAACCAGGTGTGTGTCTATGACAAAAGTGAACTCTACTGTGTATGGACTACAGGATCTGATGGACGTCACTGCACCTCTGCTAACCCTCCTGCATATGGAGCCCTTAAGCAGACGGATGTCACTGCACCTCTGCTAACCCTACTGCGTATGGGGCCCTGGAGCAGATGGATGTCACTGCACCTCTGCTAACCCTCCTGCATATGGAGCCCTTAAGCAGACGGATGTCACTGCACCTCTGCTAACCCTACTGCGTATGGGGCCCTGGAACAGACGGATGTCACTGCACCTCTGCTAACCCTATTGTGTATGGTCCCGAGCAGACAGATGTCCCCGCACCTCTACTAACCTACTGCATATGGGGCCCCTGAAGCAGAAAGGATGTCACTGCCCTCTGGCTAACCCTTACAGTGTATGGGGTACCGGAGCAGACAGTTGTCACCTGGTACCACTGCTTACCCTACTGTGTATGGGGGCCTGGAGCAGATGGAATTCACTGCACCTCTGCTAACCCTATTGTGTATGGGGCCCTGGAGCAGACAGATGTCACTGCACCTCTGCTAACCTTACTGAGCAAGGGGCCCTGAAGCAGACGGATGTCACTGCACCTCTGCTAACCCTACTGTGTATGGGGCCCGGAGCAGACGGATGTCACTGTACCTCTGCTAACCTACTGTGTATGGGGTCCTGGAGGGCAGATGGATTCAACTGCACCTCTGCTAACGGCCGACTCTTATTTGTGGCCCTAGGAGCAGACTGATGTCACTGTACCTCTGCAAACCCTACTGTGCATAGGGCCCTGGAGCAAACAGATTGCATTGCACCTCTGCTACCCTACTTTGTAAGGGGGCCCCAGAGCAGACGGATTTCACTGCACCTCTGCTAACCCTACTGCACATGGGGCTCTGAAGCAGACGGATGTCACTGCACCTCTACTAACGCTACTGCTTATGGGGCCCCGGAGCAGACAGGTGTCACTGCACCTCTGCTAACCCTACTGTGTATGAGGTCCCGGAACAGACGGATTGCACTGCACCTCTGCTAACCCTACTGCACATGGGGCTCCAGAATAGACGGATGTCACTGCACCTCTGCTAACTCCTACTGGACATGGGGCTCTGAAGCAGACGGTGTACACTGCACCTCGTGCTAACCTAACTGTGTATGAGGCCCCGGAGCATACGGATATCACTAACACCTCAGCTAACCCTACTGTGATGGGCTCCTGGAGCAGACGATGTCACTGCACCTCTGCTAACCCTACTGCGTATGGGGCCCTGGAGCAGACGATTGTCACTGCACCTCTACTAACGCTACTGCTTATGGGGCCCCGAAGCAGACAGGTGTCACTGCACCTCTGCTTACCCTACTGTGTATGAGGTCCCGGAACAGACGGATTGCACTGCACCTCTGCTAACCCTACTGCACATGGGGCTCCAGAATAGACGGATGTCACTGCACCTCTGCTAACCCTACTGGACAAGGGGCTCTGAAGCAGGGTGTCACTGCACCTCTGCTACCCTACTGTGTAAGAGGCCCCAGAGCAGACGGATTGCACTGCACCTCTGCTAACCCTACTGCACATAGGGCTCTGAAGCAGACGGTGTCACTGCACCACTGCTAACCCTACTATGTATGGGGTTACGGCAGCACTACTAACCCTACTGCGTATGGGGCCCTGGAGCAGACGGATGTCGCTACAACTCTACTAACGCTACTGCTTATGGGGCCCCGGAGCAGACGGATGTCACTGCACCTCTGCTAACCCTACTGTGTATGGGGCCCCAGAGCAGACGGATTGCACTGCACCTCTGCTAACCCTACTGTGTATGAGGTCATGGAACAGACGGATTGCACTGCATCTCTGCTAACCCTACTGTGTATGAGGTCCCGGAGCAGACAGATTGCACTGCACCTCTGCTACCTTACTGTGTATGGGGCCCCAGAGCAGACGGATTGCACTGCACCTCTGCTAACCCTGCTGTGTATGGGGCCTCGGAGCAGATGGATGTCACTGCACCTCTGCTAACCCTACTGTGTATGGGGGCATGGAGCAGACGGATTGCACTGCACCTCTGCTAACCATACTATGTATGGAGTTACGGCACCTCTGCTAACCCTATTGCTTATGGGGCCCCGGAGCAGACGGATATCACTGCACCTCTGCTAACCCTACTCTGTATGAGGCCCCGGAGCAGACGGATTGCACTGCACCTCTGCTACCCTACTGTGTATGCGGCCCCAGAGCAGACGGATTGCACTGCACCTCTGCTAACCCGACTGCACATGGGGCTCCAGAATAGACGGCTGTCACTGCACCTCTGCTAACCCTACAGGACATGGGGCTCTGAAGCAGACGGGTGTCACTGCACCTCTGCTAACCCTACGGTGTATGAGGCCCCAGAGTAGACGGATTGCACTGCACCTCCGCTACCTTACTGTGTAAGGGGCCCCAGAGCAGACGGATTGCACTGCACCTCTGCTAACCCTACTGCACATGGGGCTCTGAAGCAGACGGGTGTCACTGCACCTCTGCTAACCCTACTGCATATGGGTCCCCTGAGCAGATGGATGTCACTGCACATCTGCTAACCCTACCATGTATGGGGCCCCGGAACAGACGGATGTCACTGCACCTCTGCTAACCCTACAGTGTATGGGGCCGCTGAGCAGATGGATGTCACTGTACCTCTGCTAACCCTACTACGTATGGGGTTACAGCACCTCTGCTAACCCTAGAGGGGGCTTATGGGGCCCGGAGCAGATGGATGTAGCTGCACCTCTGCTAACTATACTGCTTATAGGGCTCCGGAGCAGACAGATGTCACTGCACCTCTGCTAACCCTACTGTGCATGGGGCCCTGGAGCAGACGAATGTCACTGCACCTCTGCTAACCCTACTGTGCATAGGGCCCTGGAGCAGACGGATGTCACTGCACTGCAGGCGCCTCTTTTCTGACAAGTCGTCCTGTGTGTTGAGCAAGCTAATATTACTGCATTTATGAATTTGTCAAAACACAGTGTGGTGCGAAACTGCCCCACCTATCCCGACCAATTTCATAGAGGTGAGGTTGAGACAAATTTTGCCGCATATACTCTATGCGCCACTTTTTGGTGCATAAATGTGTCTCGCAACAGGACACATTTATAAAGTGCTGTGAGACACTTTCATACACACTGACAAAGGCTACATGAACTTATTGAGAAGTACGACTGTCGAGGCCGCGTCACTTTTCATACTTGTCCTCCATAGTGTATACCACAAAGAGATATAGCAAATAAAGTCCGAAAGAAACTGGTCTATTTTTCTCTATGGTAGCTTTGTCGCAGTATCCTTTGGGGGAGAAGGGTGCTTTTTTTGCAGTATACCAACAGATATCACTGAGGGATGGCAAAATACCATGTACATGTCTACTAACATATACACTCACCGGCCACTTTATTAGGTACACCATGCTAGTAACGGGTTGGACCCCCTTTTGCCTTCAGAACTGCCTCAATTCTTCGTGGCATAGATTCCACAAGGTGTTGCAACAGATGCTCAATTGGTACCAAGGGCCCCAAAGAAAGTGGCCAAGAAAATATTCCCCACACCATGACACCACCAACACCAGCCTGAACCTTGATACAAGGCAGTATAGATCCATGCTTTCATGTTGTTGACGCCAATTCGACCCAACCATCCGAATGTCGCAGCATGAAATCGAGACCATCAGACTCAGGCAACGTTTTCAATCCATCTACTGTCGCAATTTCGATGAGCTTGGGCAAATTGAGCCTCAGTAGCCTGTTCTTACAGAAAGGAGTGGCACCCGATGTGGTCTTTCTGCTGCTGTAGCCCATCTGCCTCAAAGTTCGCCGTACTGTGCGTTCAGAGATGCTCTTCTGCCTACCTTGGTTGAAAGGGGGCTATTTTAGTCACTGTTGCCTTTCTATCGCTCGAACCATCTGCCCATTCTCCTTTGACCTTGGCTCAAAAGGGATTTCCGCCCACAGGACTCGCTCACTGGATGTTTTTTTTTTTTCGGGACCATTTTCTGAAACCCTAGAGTGGGGTTTTGCGTGAAAATCCAGGGGATCACAGTTTTTGAAATACTCAGACCCCCCTTCTGGCACAAAAAACCATGCCCCGTTCAAAGGCCTAAATCACCTTTCTTCCCCCTACTGTGCTCGGTTTTAACTGAGGAGATTGTCTTGACCTTTACATGCCTAAATGCACTGAGTTTCGCCATGTGATTTGGCTGATTTGAAATTAAGTGTTAACGAGCAGTTGGACAGGTTACCTAATAAAATGGCCGTGAGTGTACATAAGGGCGACATGTATGAATGGGGCTGCGCCGTTTTCTGGTGTACTTGAGCCAAAAACTGTTGTGCCCCGTCCGGCAGATTATGAAAAAGTCGTACTGCAAAACTTTGGGTCAAAAATCATAGATACGACACTTGAATCGCTCTTTTCCACAAAATGCCCCACAAATCCATCCATGGCTGAGACAATGTTTGGGCAACCTTTTTTATACAACTGTCGTATTCTTTAAAACCTCTATATCGATTTAGAAGTGGTGTCTCGGCGCCAGGTTTCATACATGTCATCTATAGTGACCAAAAAGTAATATATATCAAGTAAAAGAATAAAATGGTTTTAAATGTC